>JAUIMM010000376.1:8640000-8775000 GCA_031769625.1 Taudactylus pleione | reverse complement strand
TCTGGGGGTCAGTAATTACAGACCTGTCTACGCTGTGAGCACCAGAGCAATGTTGCAGGCTGTTCCCAGTAAGGTTCCGGAGCAGATCATCAGGAGTTGCTGGTACGTTCTCCTCCTCAGTGAGAGTGAATACAAATAATATCCCAAATCTCCATAACAAATGATGTGCATAAGTCTAAAGCTGGGTACACACTACACGATATATATCGTACAAAATATAATGTTCCGTCGCGGATCAAAGCAATATATTGTACGGATCGTGCAGTGTGGTACGCCTGATTGCGCGTGCTGCACAGAAGATGGGACTATACAATGAACGATGCGGTGCTGTGTAATGAAGCATCGCGCCGTTGCACAGAGGATCGTGCAGTGTGTGTGGCGCGTTATTGTTACATTGTGTCGTTCTGTTGCTGGGTAGACACATCGTATAGTGTGTACCCAGCTTAATAAGGATCTCTTAAGTCCTTGGATGTAGTGTTCCTTTTATAAGGCACGTGTACCTCTGAATCAAGTTCTATGTTTCTTTTTTTTCTGTTGGTTTGGATAAGATATCCGGCTGGATGGCAGCACCTGCTGTTTATATTAAATAACTATAAAAATAACTACAAAACTGTGGATGGCAGCATCTGCGTATTTTATAGAACTATAAAATTATGGATGTCTTCCCTGCACCCCTATAGAGACTTATTTCTAGAAGTACAGTATTTGATTGGATTAAACCTTCCAGTGAATACAAAAACCAGCTGTTATCCACTGGACGGGCCAGGAAATACTACAGTCAGAAATAGATTATCTTTATTATATAAACAGTATAAAAGATACATCAAATGATGCTGGGACTATTACTGATGTGCCGGGAGACAGTGGAAAAAGTTGTGTGTGTGTGGGGGCAAACACCATTGGGGCAGGTACTTCTGTGCAGTAGCAGAAGGTGAGTGACAGACTCACTGACACTAGGTCTCATGCGGAGTTGGGCGTACACTCACATGTTTAATGTAAAATCTGCAAACAATTATACTGAGGCAGAACAATGCAGGGAAGGGGACACCTACACGCTTGTCAGTATCACTTGTGGGTCCCTGAGCACTGTGTAATACACACTGATGATTACAGTCGCCAGTACTAGCTATCCGCTTCTGATTGGCTGATTGATGAGTCACCTCTGAAGCTGATAGGTGCTTCCTTCGTTGATCGTGCACGCATTACATGACTTGGTGGGTATACTTTTAAATTATTATTTGTTTGCTACTTTCATTCATACACTAGAAGGATTGTAACCGATGTATTATAGAGGTGTTATAAAAGGTTATTTTTTATTTAAATCAACCTAATTGCGAATACATTTTTTTACTATTTTATTAAAAAGTTTATAAAGCTTTCCTTGTGCTTATGAGCTGGTGAAGTGTAGGCTTATCCGAGGTACCTATATGAGATTTAACCCCCATCCTCTCACCTTACTACCTTTCATACCCAACCCTTTATTTCGGGTTGGGTATGAAATTCCGACAGCTTAAAAGCCATCTGAACAAATCCCGACCCTGGAAGCCCGAAACATTATAATCCCGATGCCGGCTGGTAAGTATCTTTAACCCTCCCCTCTCCCCCCTAACCCTCCCTTGGGGGTGCCTAACCCTAAGACCCAGGGGGTGGTGCATAACTCTAAGTCCCCCCCGTGGTGCCTAACCTTAACCCCCCCTCCCCGCACCCTAAACCTAACCCTCCTGGGGGGATGCCTACCCCTAACTTCCCCTGGTGGTGCCTAATGCTAACCCCCCTTCCCAAAGCCTAAATCTAACCCTCCCGAGGCGGGGGGTGCCTAACCCTAAGTCCCCCCGGGGGTACCTAAACCTACCCCTCTTCTCCCTCCGCGGCTAACACACTGCGACGCCCAGCCAACCTACGTTTGGTATGCCGGGCATTGGGATTTCGACGTGGAGCTAATGATGGGCGTTGGTATTTAGACGCCCATCTTTGGTCCCATGCCAGGCTTTCAGTGTCGGGATTCTGGCGGTTGGCATTTTGACTGCCGGCATCCTGACTACATCCCTATCTTTCGTCTCCTCCATTCCCCCTCTCTTCTCCTCCTTTACTCGTTCCTCTCTTTTACTCTTATTCACACTCTTTTATCCTTCCTCTTTTCTCTCTCTTTTGAGTACAGCTGCTCTGTTGTCTTTTTTTTGACTCACTGAGATGCCTTATACTGCCATAGGCGATCTTTCATAATGTTCCTTGCTGACTAGAGTCTTGCTCTCCTGCTGCGCACAGCTTGCTTTTTGCTCTATGTACAATTTGACGCCTGATTTGTTTAAAAAAAAACATAAAATAACTGCCATATATCCTACTGGTGCTGGATGTATGATGACATAGCTCCAATGGGCATAAATACGTTATTGTTACACGCATCGTTTTAGAGCTTCTATATATTTAAACACATGCATCCAACTCAGCATGAGCTCCAGTTTGTGTAACCAGTTTCCTGCAATTGACTTTTATGTCCCACCACCTCCAGTACTGGGGATATGACTGCCTGCCACAAGATTAGACAAAATACAGGGATTCTTTTTAAAGCAAGCATAAATAATCATAATTAAGTTAGACTTAGAAGAAAAAAAGATTAGTGCAGGAGAACACTTCCACCCATCATACAAAAGAAGCTGAGACCTGCTTTCCAGAGGAATATTTTCACCCAGTCCCAGGGGAACGCTTCCATACCGTCCCAGGGGAACGCTTCCACACCGTCCCAGGGGAACGCTTCTACCCCGGCCCAGGGGAACGCTTCCACCCCGGCCCAGGGGAACGCTTCCATACCGTCCCAGGGGAACGCTTCCACACCGTCCCAGGGGAACGCTTCTACCCCGGCCCAGGGGAACGCTTCCACCCCGGCCCAGGGGAACGCTTCCACCCCGGCCCAGGGGAACGCTTCCACCCCGGCCCAGGGGAACGCTTCCACCCCGGCCCAGGGGAACGCTTCCATCCCGGCCCAGGGGAACGCTTCCACCCCGGCCCAGGGGAACGCTTCCACCCCGGCCCAGGGGAACGCTTCCATCCCGGCCCAGGGGAACGCTTTCACTTTCATCCCGGCCCAGGGGAACACTTCAATCCAGTTCCAACTGAACATTTCAACACAGTGTTAGGGGAACATATGACCCAGTCCCAGAGGAACACTTCAACACAGTCCCAGAAGTACACTTCCATCCAGTTGCAAGGAAACACTTCCATCCAGTCCCGGGGAAACACTTCCATCCAGTCCCAGAGGAACACTTGCATCCAGTTCCTGTGGAACACTTGTATCCAGTCCCTGTGAAACACTTCCATCAAGTCCCTGTGGAACACTTCCATCAAGTCCCTGTGGAACACTTCCATCAAGTCCCTGTGGAACACTTTCATCCCGGCCCAGGGGAACACTTCAATCCAGTTCCAACTGAACATTTCAACACAGTGTTAGGGGAACATATGACCCAGTCCCAGAGGAACACTTCAACACAGTCCCAGAAGTACACTTCCATCCAGTTGCAAGGAAACACTTCCATCCAGTCCCAGGGAAACACCTCCATCCAGTCCCAGAGGAACACTTCCATCCAGTCCCGGGGAAACACTTCCATCCAGTCCCAGAGGAACACTTGCATCCAGTTCCTGTGGAACACTTGTATCCAGTCCCTGTGAAACACTTCCATCAAGTCCCTGTGGAACACTTCCATCAAGTCCCTGTGGAACACTTCCATCCAGTCCCTGTGTAACACTTCCATCCAGTCCCTGTGGAACACTTCCATCCAGTCCCTGTGGAACACTTCCATCCAGTCCCTGTGGAACACTTTGAGGCAATTTCAGAGGAGCTCTTCCACCTGTTTCAAGCGCAGCATTTCTCTCTGGACTGATGTTTCACTTCCCCAGAAGCATTGTCACCCAATGCCAGAGAAGCATTTCCAAGAAAATGTTAATTAATCTACAATCATTAATATACTTATATTAAAGTACATTTCCACAGGTCAGTATGAGGACCACCACGCTCATATTCCTCTTGTGTGTAAATTATGGTTAACTTCACTTCCATTTAAACAATGCAGGTTAAGGAGTCCAGTAGAGATTCATCTCCCTATTAGTTGGACTTTGTATCTTCATTGCAGAGTTTATACAAAGTAATTTCTGCTGCTGGTTCAACCAAACTCATCCCATTACTTATCTCATATCCCCGCCACTGCCATAGGATAACCACAACCGGATCGCACAGGCTTTTCCTTCAGTCGTATCACCTCAATACCAACTTTGCAATAGACCATAGGAGTTGTGAGGTTTGATGCTTGAGTTTTAGCTGGTTCATTATTCTTTTTTGCGGAAGAACTTTCTGAATACAGATTTATTCCGTGGCTTCAAGTCAGCGGTGTGGCTTGTGCGATTCTCCCCATGGGAGGTGGCAAAAGAATGACAGCGTCCACGGGGGGTCAGTGGGTCATTAATGTAAAGGGTCACTGAGTAGCTTGGGGAGGTCTCCTGGGGGCTGGAAACTGAGGTCACCTTCTGATACATAACTGCAACATAAAAACAGGTAACTGTCACTTTATTAGGAAACATGATTGAAACAATACAACAAATATAGTGTACAGTACGACTCTTGCAATCTATAGACTGACCTGCACCCTGTTGCTTCCCTCCCACCATGTACCTACTGTACAATGTAACCCAAAGGGGTTTGACTTAAAAATATAAGAAAACAGCATGGAAAGGGGCAGGGAGGGGAGGAGCTAATTATAATATATTACTAGAGTAAATACATGGGTTAAAGGGAACACACTTCTGGGAACCTACTTTTAAATAGCAGCCCTTTGAGAAAATGCTGTAGCTAGTGGTTTTTGAGAATACGACACTAACCCGTGCTGAGAGGGAAATCCCACCTAAAGACAAACTGTTTCACCCTTGTTAGGGCTCATCAGTCCAGCACAGACCTCTTTATTCTGCATGAAATGTGCCACAAAGATAACCTCACTGAAGCAAGGAAGAGAGTAATGGTGCATACACACGATCCAACTAAAAGAACAATATAAACTATATCGTTTGATCATTTATATTGTTCTTTTTTTTTCAATCCCTCTACCAAACGATGGTGGATGCGCGGGCACATATGGTCGATATCGACCATCGCACTTGCATGCAGGCCAATCTGGTCGATATTGACCAGGTTAGCCTGTTTGTTCTTCGTTGATCGCGGGATCGCTAAGTCGTTGGTGCATGTGCTGGATGTTCGATATTGAACATCCAGCACATGCAGAACGTTCAGACAACGATATCTGATCGTTGTCTGATTGACCCGTGTGTACGGGCCATAATGGGGACAATCAAGCCAGACCAATTCAGGAAATCAAACTTCTCCGATAAATACATTGACCTGCATGTGCAAAAAAGTATGCTAAATTGATACTAAAGGAGTCACCAGAAAGAGTGGCCAAGGCCGAATTGCCATCACATTAGAAGATGTGTAAAACATCAAATGGTTCTGGCAGCTTTTATAAGCTTTCTGGTCCCCTGCTTGTCTGGGAAAGTTTCCTGAAATGTGCAATCTCTACCTCTTCATGAGAATAGAGATTTACAGGAAGCAGAATACACCTCATTGCTGAGGATATCCTGTATTGCTGATGGGATGCCTCTTAAGGAGCAACGGATGCCATTTTCATGCACTAATCCATATTTGTGCCTGTGCAATAAGGAGCAACTCCCTAACAATAGGTGCACGATGTTATGGAGCCTTCTCGATCTTCCTCATTCATGAATGACCTGCAGGATCACAGTATGGATTCCAATGCAATATCGCCACCTGCTGGTTCTTTCCTGCATCTCTGCCTTTTCAGGATATTATTTCTGTAAATACTCATGGGAAATAGGAGGGTGTGGGGGCATCAAAGCTTGGAGAACTGAAACTCGATGGGCCATGGACAAGGCAGTTTGCATTAATGTTCATTGGCCATTTTTTGGTCAATGTACTTTCCTCATTATTTCCATATGTCACATTTATCAATAGTGCTTAAAAGTACACACTAGCCTGAAACAACATTCCTGAAAGTGGTCTCTCTTGACTCAAATCTCAGTGATGTCA
The DNA here is from genome assembly GCA_031769625.1 of Taudactylus pleione. Lineage (NCBI taxonomy): Eukaryota > Metazoa > Chordata > Amphibia > Anura > Myobatrachidae > Taudactylus > Taudactylus pleione. The sequence goes on along the minus strand of JAUIMM010000376.1, from coordinate 8,768,915 downwards.
ATGGATACTAGTGAATGGATAGGCTGTATTTTCAGTGACGTCACTGGAACCTGGTAAGTGACTACGCTGCATTATCAGTGATGTTGTTGAGATCTAGTGAACGGATAGACTGCAGTCTCAGTGACGTTCCTAGTGATTGGATAGGCTGTAATCTCAGTGATGTAACTGGTCCCTAGTGAGTGGTCAGGCTGCTTTCTTAGTGACATCACTGGTTCCTAGTGATTGGATAGGCTGTTTCTCAGTGATGTCATTGGTCCCTAGTGAGTGGACAGACTTCTTTCTTAGTGACATCACTGGTTCCTAGTGATTTGATAGGCTGTAATCTCAGTGATGTCACTGGTCCCTAGTGAGTGAACAGGCTGCATTCTCAGTGATGTCACTGGTGCCTAGTGAGTGAATAGGCTGTATTCTCAGTGATGTCTGGTCCCTAGTGAGTGAATAGGCTGCATTCTCAGTGATGTCACTGGTCACTAGTGAGTGAATAGGCTGCATTCTCAGTGATGTCACTGGTCCCTAGTGAGTGAATAGGCTGCATTCTCAGTGATGTCACTGGTTCCTAGTCAATGAATAAGCTGCGCTCATGAATATTGATTCAGCCTGCAAGGTCTCCCGAGTGTGAGTAATGGGCACACTATAAACGCCCACATGGCACTATTATTATTATTATCCTTTATTTATATGGTACCTTACATAGTACATAAACATAGTGCACAAACATAGTACATAGACATAGTACATAGACAGTTGAGCAGAACAAGAAAACAGTGTCATACAGTTTAAAATAATGCAATACAAGTACATGGTATATAAACACTGCTGCAACAGAAGCAGGATGGCAAAAGTCACGGGTTAGGTGCTTTTGAGTATAGAGCAGATAATATAAGTAAAGAAAGGATAAGCACAAGAGGAAAGAGGGCCCTGCTCGTGAGCTTACATTCTAGAGGGGATGGGCAAACAGACAGGGGTGACACGGATGGGGTAGACAGTGAGCATGGGACAGAGGGTTAGGATGACAGATGGGTGGATTCCTATTTTACAGTATGTGTGGAAGTCATTTGAATTAAGATATATGCCACTGACATTCTACTTTAGAGGAGGTGAGTGACTCAATAGGGCGGCAGTGTGCCCAGAGAGGGGAGATGCAGGGAGAGTTAGGGATGTTATATCCTTAGAGAAAATACAAAGGAGGGAGTTGAAAAAAAGAAATGTGTAGTACATGGTGAGTTTTAGGTTTGTTTTTTTTAGACAAATTTTAAAGTAATCGGTATCTTAATCTGAAATTACCTTAGATGTTGGTCAATGTTTGTTCAATTGTTTGATTAACTGTTATGTAATCACACTTTGTGCATTTAACACTTGGTGTTTTTAACCCCAGCTGCAAACAGCCCCAGCTGCCCCTAGACTGAATATAAGGAGTGGTGGAGTGGTATCCCTTGATTAAGACAGGCTACAACTGACTCAATTGGCTTGCTGATCAAAGGAGATAACTTGCTCTGAGTTGGAGCAAAAACCAGGCCAGATATATACCATAAACTATGCTTCACTGACCAATACAGACTATACAGGGAGAGAAAAAAAAAAAATCTATGCAAGAGATACAGTCACATACATTTGAATCCACACACGATTGCAAGCATGAGGTAAACTATCAGCTATTTATACATTATCTCAAATATACAGATTTTGATAAATGGTAACAAGTTACTTCTATTTCATATGTTTTAAATAGCCTGCTAAAGCCTCACCTGAGCTGAATGACCGGGACCGCCTCCTGTTTGACATGAGATTACGGTCATGCTCTGGATCACCGTTCCCAGTGCTAGTTCTGCAGTTGTCTGGTAACAGAAGAGAAAAAAGTTGAGACCGACAAGTGAAATTTCCTCACCTAGCAAAATATTAAATTTTGGCAGCTGCAGCAACAATTGGAGGAGAGTTCCAACCAGGGGGTTTGTAGTGGAGACAGCACAGGTAAGTAAAGCTGGCTATAATTATACTTTATGCTGATGGACTTAGACCTTGTCAGTAGGGTGAAGATCTTTGGGACAGAACAGAATAGCTCTGAAGATTGGAAGTGTTGTTTGTGCCATGGATACACTGGACTGATACTGCCAATAAGGCATAGAAGGGGGTCAGGTCTGTTTCTTCGCTAAAATAATTCACATCGGCAGAACTGGGGTCCACAGTTGTTGACTGATTATAGCTAAGGCCCATATTCAAGGGGTAAATTTACTAAGAATCGTGTTTTGGCAAGTTTAAACACGACCTGTTTCGCACGAACACGCTTGAGGTTGTCCACAGCAAACTGTCAAATTTATTATGAATCGTGTTTCACTAAATCGTGTTTTCCGATGGTGCATGCATTCCTGTTTTTTGTGCGAGTTTTGTCCAAAACACATAGGAACATGAAGCCTGCACAGATCAGTGAGACCTGTGCAGTCCTCTGGGTGCATCACTGTAGAAAAAAAAGTGTTAAAAAGTAGAAAAAATTAAATGGCGTAAAGTCCCCCCCCTAAACATAACCAGCATCGGCTTTTTGAGCTGCTGCTGGTTCAGGTAATATGGGGGAAAACGGCGTGGGGGGTCCCCTGTATTTCCTTCAACCAGCACCAGGCTCTTGAGCTGCTCCTGGTAGTGAAAATACAGGGGGAAAAAGAAGTGGAATTTATTGTTAAGTAACACCTCAGCTAGCACATATTGGAATCGTAAGTGTTGCCAGCATTAACTTCTGTAACTCTTTTGAGAGACTGTAAGCATACATCCAAAAGAGGTAAAATGCCAAGAGAACTCCATCCAAATCATGTCAAGCAACTGTTGTTTAATGTGTTGACTGCCATTGTATTGCAGTATATGGAGAGATTGAGTGACTAGGGTTCAGGGAATACTGCACCTAAGTTAAGTTAAATCGTGCGTATTTTAGCGCAAAGTGCCTGAGGTACCTAATTAAGTACTATAAGTAGGCATCAGTTTATCCTCCTGTCATTGAAGCAAGTTAGTTCATTACTTGTCTGTTGGTTATGTTTTAGCGCTGCCAGTGAAAGTATTGATCAGCTCATATTCTACTAATGTTAAGCACTGCGAGATAAAAAGGAATCTACTATTATATGAATGTTACCAAACTCAGTCGTAGTTGCACCTTCCAGTATAAACAGACGTGCCAGGGTGGCTTCTGCAACAAATATGTATTCAATTATCAGACGTAAAATGTACGTGGAGGGCAGATCTCCCTCTGTTATTCACTGTTCTGAGCATTCCCCCGAAGAGCAGGTTACGTGTTAAGATTTGGGTTGAGGCACCGTTAGTGAGAACCAGGTGAGTTGAGGACCACACCTATGGGAGCAGCAGTGCTAATTTAGTATCCAACGCACTGCGACTTGCAGCGGTGGATACTGAATTACTGGAGCAATTCTCTATTGCTCCGGTGTGGGGTCAGCTGATCCGAAAATCAGCTGGTAGATGTAGATGTGAGACTTTGCACAGATCATACAAGCGCGTCCCGCAGATGTCGTAGTCCAGACCTCCTTCTCATGATAAGGAGCGGGGGTCCGGCGATCGAAAATGTTTTATTTTTGGAGTGTGATGAATTTAGGTCCCCATGCTATTGCATAGGGGCACCAGGCCAGTTCGGGACTGACAGGTGATATCTCCTGCATTACCTCTGTAATTAATGGTCCCGATGCTTCATTTCTACAAAAGTAGGTGAAAATATTAATTTTCACCAACTTTTGTAGAAATCAATGGATAATGAATAGGCCCCCTAAAGCTTTTCAGTACACCTTTCATACCGAAAGCCCGTATAAAGGGGAGTTGTGTTATATATCCACCATTTGCATTACGGAATACAGGTGTCAGGGAGAACGGATGAATCATTATGTTTTCTGGTTTAAATGTACATCATGATCTGGATGTGGAAATCGCCATAATTGCCTCTCTGACACCTCATTATTTAGTATAATGTATAATTTTACATGTCAGGTTGTGGGTGAGATTTTGGTTTGTTTTACGATTAAGAAACCCGAATATTCTGCAGTCCCACCCAAACATTGTGTAATAGCACATGACTCCAATCAGACTACATCCAACCAAAGATGCTTCTCACCCGCTTGTACATTCTGTGGCTCCTTCAGACGTGGCCAGTCCACCATATCTCTGCACTGCGGTGGTATAGGGTAGCACAAGTTTGTCTTCCAGGGGTTTAAAGGATCATCTCTGAAAATGCGGGAGTAGAGTTTACAATGTGTGACCTGTATTCCATAATGCTTATAACTGATCACCAACATTCCCATATGTAGTAAAAACAATCACCAACTACCACATAACGACTCTAACTGTTCACCAACTACCTATATTAACTATAACTGATCACCAATTACTAAGGGATTTATGTACCAAGCAGTGAAAAGTGTGGGGAAGTGGACCAGTGGGAAATCAGCTTTGAAGTAGCATTTATCAAATCCAGTCTATAAAATCATAGGTAGGAGCTGATTAATCACCAACTACCCCATAATGAGTATAGCTGATTACCAATTACCCCATAATGAGTAAAACTGATCACCAACTACCTTAATGAGTATAACTGATCGCAACTATCCATAATGACTATAACTGATCACTAACTACCCATAATGACTATAACTGATCACCAGCTACCCATAATAACTGCAAGTGCTCTCCAACTACCCATAATCTCTATAACTGATCACCAATTACCCCATAATGACTATAACTGATCAACTACCCATGACTATAACTGACCAGAAACTACACATAATGACTAAAATGGTCACCAACTACCTCATAATGACTATAACTGATCACCAACTACCCCATAATGACTATAACTGATCACCAACTACCTCATAATGACTATAACTGATCACCAACTACCTCATAATGACTATAACTGATCACCAACTACCCCATAATGACTATAACTGATCACCAACTACCCCTTACTAAGTATAGCTGATCGCAACTATCCATGATGACTATAACTGATTAACAACTACCCATGACTATAACTGATAACCAACTACCCCTTAATGAGTATTATTGATCACCAACTGTCCGTAATGAGTATATTTGATCACCAACTACCCCATAATGAGCATAACTGATCACCAACTACCTCATAATGAGCATAACTGATCACCAACTACCCCATAATGAGCGTAACTGATCACCAACTACCTCATAATGAGCATAATTGATCACCAACTACCCCATAATGAGTATCACTGATCACCAACTACCCCATAATGAGTATACCTGATCACCAACTACCCCATAATGAGAATTATTTTTTTTTTTAATTGCTGCCTCCAACCCAGGCTAGGACCTTTCTGCCCCAGCCCATGCGCGACAGGGAAACAGATGAGCAAATACATTTATACAACTACGGGCCTGATTCAGAGTATCATGGTGTTAGCATGGCTGCTGCGTCCTAGCATATGTTAATGCTTCCAGAGGTGTCTGAGGACAAAGGACGCCTCCTGCCAGCATCGCAGATCTGAGTGCTGCGTTCGAAGATTAGCACCGTGACTATCTGAGTAAGCCTAAGCTTAATGGGTGACGGCACTCCTCTGCCGGAGCCAGGAAGTACGCATCAGAAGACGCAGACCCTGGCCTCTGTACTCCCACAAAATGGAGGCGACACGCCTCTGATTTGTGAAACGTAGCCCATCGCTACCCCTTCCACACCCCCAAATGGCTGCAGACTGCCAGTCAACTGACGTATGCAGCCGCACTGCGTGCAGGATACAGGTCCCGATCAGAACATGCGCAGTACGTGTCCTGCGCATGTGCAGTTTAATGAACATCGGAAAACTGTGTGAAAATCACAACAGCGTACAACTCTGAATCACCCCCTATATTAATCGATAGGGAAGGATCTTGTTCACTATAAGATGATCTCACCGAGACACGTGACAGGAAGTCAGCACCGAATCCCCGAGCAGATCTGTGTCCTCCATCCCTGTGACAGAAAAGAGACATCCCTCATCCACTTACCCCGAGATTACAATATTATGTGCTGTTCCTATGCAAACTGCTAGAAACTGGCTCCTCACTTGGAAAGGACCAGACTCATCAATAACCATCCTGGAGGCTACGTCACCTACAGTAGCAGTTACCCCAGTATAATGCCTGAGTGCCCGCTGCCTGCTATCCCTCCCCTCCCCCATGGCAGCCACATGGATCAGATACTCTTGGGTCCAACCCATTAATCCCTAGTGCGTAATACATACCAGGTGTCAGTAAGTTACTTGCACTCACCTGAATTACGGCGAACCTTAGACACCCACTCCTGGAGCAGCTCAGAGGTCGGAGCCCGGAACAAATACTCGGAGCCATCCATTAATCTGATGGGCAGGATATGGAACGATGAGTAAAAGCGGGTAATTCAGAGAGAAAATACACAGGAAATAAAGGAAGGAGGAGGAGATTACAGGGAATGACACAGGGATACACTATTACAGGGAGTTATCTATCCATCCATCCATCCATCCAACCAACCATCCAATATCAATCTATCTATCTATCTATCCATCCAACCATCCAATATCTATCTATCCATCCATCCATCCATCCATCCAATATCTATCTAACTATCCATCCAACCAACCATCCAATATCTATCTATCTATCTATCTATCTATCCATCCAATATCTATCTATCTATCCATCCATCATCTATCTAACTATCCATCCAACCATCCAATATCTATCTATCCATCCATCTAATCCAATATCTATCTAACTATCCATCCAACCATCCAATATCTATCTATCTATCTACCTATCTATCTATCCATCCAACCATCCAATATCTATCTATCCATCCAATATCTATTTATCCAACCATCCAATATCTATCTATCCATCCATCCATCCATCCATCCAATATCTATCTAACTATCCATCCAACCATCCAATATCTATCTATCTATCCATCCAATATCTATCTATCCATCCATCCAATATCTATCTATCTTTCTATCTATCCAACCATCCAATATCTATCTATATCTATCTATCCATCCAACCATCCAATATCTATCTATCCATCCAACCATCCAATATCTATTTATCCATCCAATATCTATTTATCCAACCATACAATATCTATCTATCTATCCAATATCTATCTCTTTAAAACTGACATCCATCCATCCAATATCTATCTAACTATCCATCCAACCCTCCAATATCTATCTATCTATCTATCTATCTATCTATCCATCCAATATCTATATCTTTAAAACTGACATCCATCCAATATCTAACTATCCATCCAACCATCCAATATCTGTCTATCTATCTATCTATCTATCTATCTATCTATCTATCTATCTATCTATCTATCTATCTATCTATCTATCTATCTATCTATCTCTTTAAAACTGACACTGAAGAGCAAATCCACATACTGTATGTGACATCAATTTATCTACCGAACTGCTGCTTTCTCACAACAATGTCGCTCCTCTGCGTAAACATTGGTACCATCGACGCGCATCCGCCAGTCACGCAGCATTTACACCAGATGTGACCAGCCGCAGACACTGCAAGTCTCCTCGCACGCAGAGAGCTCTCATGCTGCGTAGGCAATCGCAGTGGCTAATTTATGCACGCAGAGGAAACAGCGTTCAAACAGACAGACACGCCTACGTTCTTCCGACCACCCCCTCGTCACCACCCCCAAACGCTATCAGACTGTCACTCACTTTGCAGTGCGACCGTGGCACATATAGAAACCGTTGTAATTCCTACACCGTTCACCTGATTTGGATGTAGTTACCCTCAAATTAAATCTGAAAATCTGCAGTTAAAGCACACCTTGTTTGTTTCATTTCAAAGCCATTGTGGTGGTGAATAGAGGCCAAAATATGAAAATTCTGTCAATGTCCCAATATTTATGCACCTGACTATATGTTATTACATATTGGGGTCACTTTCGTTGATTAAATAAAGTTGTAACCATGGGCGTAACTACCATAGGTGCAGGGGGTGCAGCTACAATGAGGCCCAGGGCTGAGGGGGGCCCATCTTCCTTGTCAAAGTTACAGGTGTTATATACATTTTTTCAATATTGGGTGGTACATAGGGGTCCTTACAAACTTTTTGCTATGGGGCCTTCAAATACCTAGTTACGCCCCTGGTTGTAAGGTTAACGTTTTACCTAGAGTAAGGATAATGCGAAGGTTAGTATCAGGTTGCCCCTCTATCCTGTGTAGATTATACTCAGTATATAGCATTATCAGAGGCATGTGACAGTGTACTTTTGGGGTACTCACCGTAGCCTGAAGCAGTTACTTCTCTTAACATAATCTGATTCTGGGGTGCACACGGCTCCCGTGAGGTGCAAGGGGGGAGAAGACGCATAACTCTATGGGGAGGCACAAAAGGTACATTAGAGGAAGGGTGTGACAACAGTCCATAGCTGGTGACCAGGACTCACTGTACTAATTCTGATAATACAGGAACATAGTATACACAGTCACGCACAAGTCAGTGATCTAGAACCGTATGCGTCTCGGCCGCATCTCATCTGGATGGGTGTAACTGGACAGTAACAGGGCGTTTGCAAGTAGGATAAGTGCCCTGAGGTAGTGTTGTGGGCATGCAGGCAGAATTGCAGGCTGTGCAGAATTGTGCGATGGCAGAGATGGGTCTGATTTCAGACGGATCTCCTGGACTAGGAATAGGTTTGGTGCAAATGCGCACTGACCGTAACGACAGCCACATTCACAGGCAGCTGGATAGGGGCGGTACGGCCACAGAGAGGCAGCCAAATTGGAATACAAGTGAAGATCCGCATTTATTTCTGAACATGCAATGGCTGACATCCATGCAACTCTAAATCAGGTCCTCGTGGTGAAACAGAGCTACAGAATGGTGATAGCATGAGGAACTCTGTACACATACCCCCTGGTCCACAATGCTGACCTTCCACCCGACATAGAATACTGATCCTCCATTATGACCCCTTCTACCAGGTACAAAATACTGACCCTCCAACATAACCCCTTCCACCAGATACACAATACTGATCCTCTAACATACAGTAACTCCTTCCACCATATACAAAATGCTGACCCTCCAACATAAAACACCCTCCACTAGATACACAATACTGACCCTCTAACATGACCCCTTCCACCAATTACACAATACTGACCCTCTCACATAAAACACCATCCACAATATAGAAAATGCCTGCCCTCCAACATAACCCCTTCCACCAGATAGACAACACTGACCCTCTATCATAACCCCTTCCACCAGATACACAATACTGACCTTCCAACATGACCCCTTCCACCATATACACAATACTGACCCTCTAACATGACCCCTTCCACCAGATACAAAACACTGACCCTCTAACATACAGTAACTCCTTCCACCATATACAAAATGCTGACCCTCCAACATAAAACACCCTCCACTAGATACACAATACTGACCCTCTAACATGACCCCTTCCACCATATACACAATACTGACCTTCTAACATGACCCCTTTCACCAGGTACACAATACTGACCCTCCAACATGACCCCTTCCACCAGGTACACAATACTGACCTTCTAACATGACTCCTTCCATCAGATACACATTACTGACCTTCTAACATGACCCCTTCCACCAGATACACAATACTGACCTTCTAACATGACCCCTTCCACCACATACACAATACTGACCCTCTAACATGACCCCTTCCTCCAGATACACAATACTGAACCACTAACATGACCCCTTCCACCAGATACACAATACTGACCCACCAACACGACCCCTCCCACCAGATACACAATACTGACCCTCCAACATGACCCCTTCCACCAGATACACAATACTGACCCTCCAACATGACCCCTTCCACCAGATACACAATACTGACCCTCCAACATGACCCCTTCCACCAGATACACAATACTGACCCTCTAACATGACCCCTTCCACCAGATACACAATACTGACCCTCCAACATGACCCATTCCACCAGATACACAATACTGACCCACCAACATGACCCATTCCACCAGATGCACAATACTGACCCTCTAACATGACCCCTTCCACCAGATACACAATACTGACCCTCCAACAAGACCCCTTCCACCAGATACACAATACTGACCCTCCAACATGAGCAGTACAAAATTATGACCTTTTTCACCTGGCAATAACTGAGCAGCTGTAACTCACCTTGGTGGAATGTTTGCGGTCATGGTAGAAGCAGAGGGTCCTCCTGACCAGCACAGCGTAGAATATACCCCATGTGCGGCAGGAGACCTGTGGTAAAGGAGGAATACAACGGTTATATGCTGGACATGATACCCCCACAGTGGGGACTGAATATGTTCAATTTGAGACAGATCTTAGGGGGCAGAGCTGACACTATTTATGCCCAGTTTTCTGATGTCCTAGACATTTTTGCTGTCTTATCTCTCTTTACAAAGTCACACATGGATCAGTGGTGCGTTATGGTGTCTGGTGGGGAATAAGCAATGAGGGTTGGACCTCAATGGACAGGGGCAGATTTGGACATTCTATATGACATGCATGACCCAAAAAAACATGTCTGATTATTCACACAAAAGCAAAAACTGACATAATTTGAGGAAGTGATTTTAAAAAGAGGGATTCACAGCACTGTAATGCCATGGAAACCAAAAAGATGGTCGCACCAGCTCAGAGACCGCTACTACTTTCCTTGGGACCCTTTTCTGCCACCATGGCATAAGTTACAGGGTTAGCACTTTAGTGGATGCACATACACCAGGGCACATATCTGATGATGTAGGGACACTTAGTAAAGACAACCCCGATGTCACAAGAATAATATGTAAAGAGGAAAAGTTATCAATAAGGAGGATGATGAAATTGTCTCTGTACGAAAACCACTGTCCGCAGCATTATTATAAAGACGCAGTCGCAATGGCGACTCTGAATCATAGCCAGGTTCTATAGGACATTATGAAAGCCATATCTGTGGTGGCTAGGAAAAGTCATTGCACACCTACACCTTGTAGTATTTCACACTGAAGCGATCGCAGCGCTTGCGGCAGGGTACAGTCAACCTCAAGCGCTGCGATCGCTTCCGATGATGCTCGATGTACCAATGGTTTCATGAACTTCCAGGAGATGACGTGCGCAAGTGGGCGTCTTATGAATGGCTGGCGGGCGTCTGCATACACTAAGTGATCGCACGCCAAGGCATAGTGGGCTTGCTAATGAGTGCCATACGATCGCCTGCCTTGCTTAGTGTGTGCTGGATTTGCATACGCTGGGAGCGAGCGGGTCTGAATGAGCTCCTAAGATGGATAATTTTGATTATGGGAAGTTCACCAGCCGCGGCCTGTCAGTGCCTCCAGTTACACTATGTGAAATATTTTCCAATTTGCTTTTCTCCTAGTGAAGGTGTAGAAATCAATCTCAGGAATTTATCATAGGTGATATTTATCTTAGTCTACTAAATACAAACTCCTACACTACACCTGCTGTAGAGCAAACCAGCATACCATTACCCTGCATACTCCTGTGATAACTGTCCCTGGTCTCTGTACAATCATGTCATCTGGATTGTATCTTCCCTGTCACTTCAATAAAATCATAATAAATATATATAAAACAGGTTAAAATACACGTATCTTTATTAGAGCATGCTGTCTGCTAGGTAATACCTCCCCACTACTTGCCTTCTTGCCCCCTGGCTGCAAGATGGGCTTCTTCTCCAGGAGACCTTCCATCAATTGAAAATCCAATTTCCAGGTAACCTGCAAGCAATAAGGCAGATGTTCCATGGATTCACACAAACATGTGGACAGATCACTGTTCCCATGATACGGGAAGGGGAGAGGAGGAATCACACAAACACAAGGACAGCTCATTGTACCCAGGATACAGGTGGAGGAATCACGCAAACACCTGGACGATATGTGTTCAGCATCCCAGCAGTGGGGATGCCGACGCTTACATTACCAGCGCCAGAATACCGACACCGGTCACAATCCCAGCGTCGGCATCCCAACTGCTGGGATGCCGATGGCAAGTTACGGAGTTGGGGGGAGGGTTAGGCACTAAGGGGGGAGGGTTAGGTTTAGGGTGAGGGGAGGGGGAGGTTAGGTTTAGGCACTGGGGGGAGGTTAGGTTTAGGCACCAGTGAGGGAGGTTTAGCATACCGACCAACAAATGTCGGTATGTTAACTCTGACGGGATCCCGGCGTCGGGATTCTGATCGCCAAGATCCCGACTGTCGGTAATTCATTCCAATTCCCACATGGCCAGCTCACTGTTCCCAGAATACAGGAGGGGGAATCACACAAATACGTGGACAGATCACTGTACTCAGGATACAGGATGGGGAATCACACAAACACACGGAAAGCTCACTGTACCTGGGAACCAGGTGGGAATCGCATATACAAATGGACAGTTTATTGTACCCAGGCGACAGGAGGGGGAATCATATTAACACACCCAAAGACCATTAGTAGAGAGTCCATTCATACAGGATACAGGTGGGGAAACCACACAAACACATGGATAGCCCATTGTACCCAGGACATAGTCGAAAGAATCACACAAACACATGGACAGATTAAGGCAGGGGTCTTCAAACTTGGCCCCCCAGATGCTGTGGAACTACACATCCCAGCATGCACTGCACATAGTTTTAGCATGCTGTTATATCAAAAAGGTGGCAGTGCATGCTGGGATGTGTAGTTCCACAGCAGCTGGAGGGCCACGTTTGAAGACCCCTGGATTAAGGTATACATGATCACAGTTCATCATGGAGAGTCCATTGTACCCTGGATACAGTTGGAATGACACAAACACATGGAAAGTCCATTTTATCCCGGATACAGTTGGGAAACATTAGACAAAATCTTGGACAGCTTATGGTTACCAGGATACACATGGGTAATTCTCTGGCAAAGCTTGAAACAGAAAGATAAATAACAGTGGGGTACATGGAATGTTACATTTAGAGATTAGCTTGGAGGAGAGGTATATAATAGAATTCATGTGCTAAGCAATAACATACTGTCCATCATAAATAAATCTCACCATGGCTGAGGATGTGGCTGTTTCCTCTTCTGCAGTCTCGTGTTTTGGACTAAGTGGACCCTGCACTGATCTGGTCTCACTACCTCCTTGCAGATAATTGTCCGTGCAGGCAGCTACAATACTGTCACTTTGGCTGCTCTCTTCCTCAGGATCTGGGCCCTTCTCCCTCACTGAACCTGTAGCTAAGACTGCAGAGCTGGGAAGCGTAAACGTGGCCACAAGCAGGTTCTGTTCAGCACTCATAACAACTTGGCCACATGGCTCAGAGCGTTTCACCCGAGTCAAGTTGTCTTTCCCGGTCTCTTTGAGTGACACGTGGTGAGAAATCTGTGCAGGGCACCCTAAATGGCCCTTCCTAGCATTATTCCAAATACATTCTAACTCTTCATCATCATGTTCTAGAAATTCATGATCTGGATGGAGGACCTCAGAGAATGAATTTGGGTTGGCTTTACTGAAAGACCTGTTTTCAGGAAGGGTCTCCAGGAGGCCGCATGTCTCATGTACTGGGCTGCATGTTGTAACATTTGTATTGAAATAATGTAGAGAGGAACAGTTTGACTTGAGTGGTTCATGCTTCTGCTTATTGTCAGAACGTGTCTCTACAAAATTAACCTTTGGTCCTGTCTCCTGGGAACAGGATGATGGTGAGATATCAGTCTCACTCTGCTTTATGTGTTGGGAATCTGAGACATTAAAGTCTGCTAAAATGACATCTTGTGTTTCGGATGAATTTAAGGAAGCTCTCCGCATGGCCCACTCGGGTTCAAGGTTCTGTAAAACAATAGGGGAAAGTCTGTCTATCTCAAAGTTGATAAAGTCATCACTCATGTCTTCTAATGCCCAAGTCTGTAAACTATCAGTGGATTTCCCATACCCATGTATGTTCTGTCTGCAGTATCCAGAACTACTTGCTAAGGCTTCAATCCACGATGTAGAACCTGATGATCGATCGTCTATTACGGTGATATTGCATTGATCTTTGTCTTTCACTGGCTCCTCATTGACTTTACCTTGTAAATCATCTTTTCCCCCAGAATCTGAAATACTAGTGAATTCAGTGCTATCTTTGGATACTACTGTAACCGTCGCTTGGTTGTTATCCAAGAGATTTAATTCTTTGGTGAGCTGCAGGGTCAAAACGGAACCTACGGTCAGATGTTGACAACTGGAATGAGTTCTTTGTATGCCAGGATTAGAGCTTTTCACTTCAGTTTTCGTTAAAACTGACCCAGAGACAACACACTCAGCATCAATGTGCTTAGTGAGAGGGTTCTTCACATAATTCCGAAATGTTTCAAAGTCTGGATGTGGTCCCACGGCTTGGGCTTTCTTTGTCAGTTTCGGAGGCCAGGTAGAAGTTTGATACTTGATGGGTTCTTTGGTGTTGAGTTTCCTGTCTGAGTAAACTTCCATAATCCCTTGAACTGTCAGTCTTTGGGCTTTTTCCTTTCTCTTTAAACTCTTGAAACGTAAGTGGGATCTAATTTTAGGAAAGGAATTGGAAGAAGAGCCAGAAGCAGGAATTAAAGAATACTGCTCTGATGACCAAGTTTTTCTGGAAAGTCGTGGCACTGTCAGGCTTTGGCATGTGTTGTATCTTTCACTGTCTTTCATGTTCAAATAGGTGCTTACCTGGGCACGAAAGAAAGTGATGTGTGAGATACACCTAAGTAAGAAAGAAAGTGAGGTGTGAGGCATGCTCAAGCAAGGTAGAAAGTAACGTGTGAGATACACCTGAGTAGGAAAAAAAGTGAGTAGTGAGGCATGCGTAATCATCGCAGGAAGTGATGGGTGAGACACACACAGACAAGAGAGACAGTAGTGAGTGAAACACACTGGAAAGAAAGCAACAGGTGAGATACACCTACGTTAGAGACTAATAAGTGAAAGATGAGAAATATAGAGTATGGTGAAACACACCTGCAAAAAAGTTAGGAGGGAAATATGCCTAAGCGAGAAAGAAGGTGATGAGAAAGACAGACCTGGGTAAGAAATAAAGTGCTCAGTGAGACACAAGTAGGCAAGAGACAAAAAGATCATTGACACACATGAGAAGAAATTATTTGTGAGATACCTGAGAAATAGATATGAGCGAGATACACCTTTGTAAGAAAGTGATGGATGAGGTACATCTTGGTAAGAGAAAGTGAGACACAGCTGGGTAAGAGAGAAAGTGATGGGTGAGACACAGCTGGGTAAAAGAGAAAGTGACGGGTGAGACACAGCTGGGTAAAAGAGAAAGTGATGGGTGAGACACAGCTGGGTAAGAGAGAAAGTGATGGGTGAGACACACCTGGGTAAGAGAGAAAGTGATGGGTGAGACACAGCTGGGTAAGAGAGAAAGTGATGGGTGAGACACACCTGGGTAAGAGAGAAAGTGATGGGTGAGACACAGCTGGGTAAGAGAGAAAGTGATGGGTGAGACACAGCTGGGTAAGAGAGAAAGTGATGGGTGAGATACACCTGGGTAAGAGAGAAAGGGATGGGTGAGACACAGCTGGGTAAGAGAGAAAGTGATGGGTGAGACACACCTGGGTAAGAGAGAAAGTGATGGGTGAGACACACCTGGGTAAGATTGAATGTGATGGGTGAGACACAGCTGGGTAAGAGAGAAAGTGATGGGTGAGACACAGCTGGGTAAGAGAGAAAGTGATGGGTGAGACACAGCTGGGTAAGAGAGAAAGTGATGGGTGAGACACAGCTGGGTAAGAGAGAAAGTGATGGGTGAGACACAGCTGGGTAAGAGAGAAAGTGATGGGTGAGACACAGCTGGGTAAGAGAGAAAGTGATGGGTGAGACACAGCTGGGTAAGAGAGAAAGTGATGGGTGAGACACAGCTGGGTAAGAGAGAAAGTGATGGGTGAGACACAGCTGGGTAAGAGAGAAAGTGATGGGTGAGACACACCTGGGTAAGAGAGAAAGTGATGGGTGAGACACAGCTGGGTAAGAGAGAAAGTGATGGGTGAGACACAGCTGGGTAAGAGAGAAAGTGATGGGTGAGACACAGCTGTGTAAGATAGAAAGTGATGGGTGAGACACACCTGGGTAAGATTGAATGTGATGGGTGAGACACAGCTGGGTAAGAGAGAAAGTGATGGATGAGACACAGCTGGGTAAGAGAGAAAGTGATGGGTGAGACACAGCTGGGTAAGAGAGAAAGTGATGGGTGAGACACAGCTGGGTAAGAGAGAAAGTGATGGGTGAGATACACCTGGGTAAGAGAGAAAGTGATGGGTGAGACACAGCTGGGTAAGAGAGAAAGGGATGGGTGAGACACAGCTGGGTAAGAGAGAAAGGGATGGGTGAGACACAGCTGGGTAAGAGAGAAAGTGATGGGTGAGACACAGCTGGGTAAGAGAGAAAGTGATGGGTGAGACACACCTGGGTAAGAGAGAAAGTGATGGGTGAGACACAGCTGGGTAAGAGAGAAAGTGATGGGTGAGACACAGCTGGGTAAGAGAGAAAGTGATGGGTGAGACACAGCTGTGTAAGATAGAAAGTGATGGGTGAGACACAGCTGGGTAAGAGAGAAAGTGATGGGTGAGACACAGCTGGGTAAGAGAGAAAGTGATGGGTGAGACACAGCTGGGTAAGAGAGAATGTGATGGGTGAGACACAGCTGGGTAAGAGAGAATGTGATGGGTGAGACACAGCTGGGTAAGAGAGAAAGTGATGGGTGAGACACAGCTGGGTAAGAGAGAAAGTGATGGGTGAGATACACCTGGGTAAGAGAGAAAGTGATGGGTGAGACACAGCTGGGTAAGAGAGAAAGGGATGGGTGAGACACAGCTGGGTAAGAGAGAAAGGGATGGGTGAGACACAGCTGGGTAAGAGAGAAAGGGATGGGTGAGACACAGCTGGGTAAGAGAGAAAGTGATGGGTGAGACACAGCTGGGTAAGAGAGAAAGTGATGGGTGAGACACACCTGGGTAAGAGAGAAAGTGATGGGTGAGACACAGCTGGGTAAGAGAGAAAGTGATGGGTGAGACACAGCTGGGTAAGAGAGAAAGTGATGGGTGAGACACAGCTGGGTAAGATAGAAAGTGATGGGTGAGACACAGCTGGGTAAGAGAGAAAGTGATGGGTGAGACACAGCTGGGTAAGAGAGAAAGTGATGGGTGAGATACAGCTGGGTAAGAGAGAATGTGATGGGTGAGACACAGCTGGGTAAGATTGAATGTGATGGGTGAGACACAGCTGGGTAAGAGAGAAAGTGATGGGTGAGACACAGCTGGGTAAGAGAGAAAGTGATGGGTGAGACACAGCTGGGTAAGAGAGAAAGGGATGGGTGAGACACAGCTGGGTAAGAGAGAAAGTGATGGGTGAGACACACCTGGGTAAGAGAGAAAGTGATGGGTGAGACACACCTGGGTAAGAGAGAAAGTGATGGGTGAGACACAGCTGGGTAAGAGAGAAAGTGATGGGTGAGACACAGCTGGGTAAGAGAGAAAGTGATGGGTGAGACACACCTGGGTAAGAGAGAAAGTGATGGGTGAGACACACCTGGGTAAGAGAGAAAGTGATGGGTGAGACACACCTGGGTAAGAGAGAAAGTGATGGGTGAGACACAGCTGGGTAAGAGAGAAAGTGATGGGTGAGACACAGCTGGGTAAGATAGAAAGTGATGGGTGAGACACACCTGGGTAAGATTGAATGTGATGGGTGAGACACAGCTGGGTAAGAGAGAAAGTGATGGATGAGACACAGCTGGGTAAGAGAGAAAGTGATGGGTGAGACACAGCTGGGTAAGAGAGAATGTGATGGGTGAGACACAGCTGGGTAAGAGAGAATGTGATGGGTGAGACACAGCTGGGTAAGAGAGAAAGTGATGGGTGAGACACAGCTGGGTAAGAGAGAAAGTGATGGGTGAGATACACCTGGGTAAGAGAGAAAGTGATGGGTGAGACACAGCTGGGTAAGAGAGAAAGGGATGGGTGAGACACAGCTGGGTAAGAGAGAAAGTGATGGGTGAGACACAGCTGGGTAAGAGAGAAAGTGATGGGTGAGACACACCTGGGTAAGAGAGAAAGTGATGGGTGAGACACAGCTGGGTAAGAGAGAAAGTGATGGGTGAGACACAGCTGGGTAAGCGAGAAAGTGATGGGTGAGACACAGCTGGGTAAGAGAGAAAGTGATGGGTGAGACACAATTGGGTAAGAGAGAAAGTGATGGGTGAGACACAGCTGGGTAAAAGAGAAAGTGATGGGTGAGACACAGCTGGGTAAGAGAGAAAGTGATGAGTGAGACACAGCTGGGTAAGATTGAAAGTGATGAGTGAGACACAGCTGGGTAAGATTGAAAGTGATGGGTGAGACACACCTGGGTAAGAGAGAAAGTGATGGGTGAGACAGTTGGGTAAGAGAGAAAGTGATGGGTGAGACACAGCTGGGTAAGAGAGAAAGTGATGGGTGAGACACAGCTGGGTAATAGAGAAAGTGATGGATGAGACACAGCTGGGTAAGAGAGAAAGTGATGGGTGAGACACAGCTGGGTAAGAGAGAAAGTGATGGGTGAGACACAATTGGGTAAGAGAGAAAGTGATGGGTGAGACACAGCTGGGTAAAAGAGAAAGTGATGGGTGAGACACAGCTGGGTAAGAGAGAAAGTGATGGATGAGACACAGCTGGGTAAGAGAGAATGTGATGGATGAGACACAGCTGGGTAAGAGAGAAAGTGATGGGTGAGACACAGCTGGGTAAGAGAGAAAGTGATGGGTGAGACACAGTTGGGTAAGAGAGAAAGTGATGGTTGAGACACAGCTGGGTAAGAGAGAAAGTGATGGGTGAGACACAATTGGGTAAGAGAGAAAGTGATGGGTGAGACACAATTGGGTAAGAGAGAAAGGGATGGGTGAGACACAGCTGGGTAAGAGAGAAAGTGATGGGTGAGACACAGCTGGGTAAGAGAGAAAGTGATGGGTGAGACACAGCTGGGTAAGAGAGAAAGTGATGGGTGAGACACAATTGGGTAAGAGAGAAAGTGATGGGTGAGACACAGCTGGGTAAGAGAGAAAGTGATGGGTGAGACACACCTGGGTAAGAGAGAAAGTGATGGGTGAGACACACCTGGGTAAGAGAGAAAGTGATAGATTTAATGAGGAAGTGTGTAGTGAAGATGGCACCTGATTAGATGATGGTTCAATGTTCTCTCCAGGTGCATTCGTCATTATCAGTTTACATTTCCTGCTCTCCATATCTTACACTGAAGTGCTCGCAGTGTTTGCAGCAGGGTATGGTCAACCTCATGCGCTGCGATAGCATCCAATGTTACCCGATGTACCGATGGTTGCATACACTTCCTGGACATGACGTGCACACGTGGGCGTCTTAAGACAGGCTGGTGGGTGTCTGCATACACTATGTGATCGCTCTCTAAGAAATACTGGGCATGCTAATGTATTGCTGTGCGATAGCACTGACTACGCAATTTGCATACACATTGTGCGAGTGATCGCATCTAGCGAGCGGCTCTGAATCAGCTCCAAAGTTCCCAAGATTTGCTGATTAAACAAAGTGCTCATATACCACATGCACCGCAAATATACTGGGGGGTGCAGAGGAATACATACTGTATAATGAATTATGAGTTTGGAAATGTACTTTAAGAGGATAGATAGATAGATAGATAGATAGATAGATAGATAGATAGATAATTAGCTGTCTCAATCTAAATAATATTTATTTTCTTTATTCTACGGTTATGTTTCAGTATGATGTTCCTCTAAAGCTGGGTACACTCTAGGTCGCCAAGTCAATCTATCTGAAGATTGGTAAGTGCATATACACTTACCAATCGTCTGTCCGATGTGCCGGGCTTGACGTCACAACTGGATGGGGATTTAAATTAGGGATGTGCAGGCTCGGTTCTACTCGGTTCCGTTCGTTTTTTTTTACCGAATCTTATTGGCTATCCAAAACTCGTGACAGCTGATACCCAATAAGATTCGGTAAAAAAAAACGAACGGAACCGAGTAGAACCGAGCCTGCACATCCCTAATTTAAATGTGCCTACCCAGTTGAGCTGTCACTCATCCGTGAGTCCCTACAGCATGTGTTCAGACTATCAGCTGTGCTGCAGGGCCCATCCAATATGTCTGTCAGCGCCATCCGTAACAGCCCAACAAAACATAAAAATAAGAGATCCGCCTGGGTGGTTCTAGGGGCTGGGAAGCAATAACATCACAGGGATTGCACACACCAAGCAATTCTGCACTTTAAACAACATTTTCCACACTCAGGGGCTGATTCTGAGATGAGAGCAAAACACAAAAGAGCCAGCAAATTGGTAAAAGCGTGTAGCACTAAGGAGGATTTGAGTATTGTGTGGTACGTATAATATTATTGTGGAATAGAGGTCCTCACTGAGTTATATTGCTAGCATATTTCTTTGTTTAGGACTGAGCTGTACCAAAATAATTATGTTTTATGATGTGTCTGATATCTCTATACAGATGGGTAGCTATTCAGTAGTATAATGTTAATTTAGGGTGGTATATATGTATTGTCTAAATATGTACGACATTATTTTGTGTCTATATATTTGCTATGACGATTAATCTGTATTGTAATACGCTATTGTTACTGTTATTATTGGGTTGGTATTATGTAAAATTCCAATAAAAATTACTCAATTAAAAAAAAAAAAAAAAAGCGTGTAGCACTGCAACACCAAAATGCCGGCTTCTCCCCAGTGACAGGGAACCGGGTGCTGCACTGTGACTTTATGGTGCAGACGAGCAGCCGGCAGTGAAGGCACAGTCTTCGGGGGAAGCCCAGCCTCTCCGGGAATGCTGGGCACGCCCCCGGAGTGAGGTAAATGGGGCCTTCCCCAGCAGCCATGTCCCTGCATTGAAGTAGACACGGCCATCCTGCAAGGTCACGCCTCCTTCCCGCAAGGCCATGCCTCTTTTTCGGATGTGCGCGCCTCCGATGTGCGCAGGTTTACCACACTTGGGCTACATTAAAAAGCTGCCAGTATTTACCCTGCATGCATAAACAACAAATGTATTTTCCCCCTTGCATTGCAACGTGCTTTGCTCCAGGTGCAAATTTACTTTCATTTTTTTGCCTTGCTCCCAACTCAGAATCAGGCCCTATGTATAATATTCCCAGAAGTTGGATAATATATTGAATAGGCAGCAACTTCTTGCGTACTTACATGAAGCAGCCACCAGGGAAAGTAACGTAGGCAGGTGACCCATGACGGGTCTTTAATAACGAAGCTCCAGAAAACTTTTTATTAACATGGTGAAGTTATATTTAACTCAGAGGTGAGAAGTGACCAACCCAAGGGATTAATGGACAAACCAAACCACACTGTCTGCAACACCACATGCACAAACACAGCAGCACACAATGCACTCCAGCAGGGTGGTTACCTCTTCCGCAACAGGGAGCGAAACTCTTTTCTTTCTCTTTAAGCTACGGAAAGTACCGTCTAAGATTCCCTGACAGCGCTTCCAGAATGATTTAGAGGGAGAGGGCTGGACGAGCAGAAGGGAACAAAGAGAAAAGATATACGAACAGTGATTATAGTGAGGAGATGGGATGAGGACAACCTGCTGCCAAAGGATACTTACGGAACTGTCAGAACTGGACACCGGAGCCCAAATGATGCTATTGCTCATAGAGTACATAATACAGTGAGACAACTGACAGACACACAGAAAGCAAGGTGGCGGCATGGATAGATGGCAGGAGAAGGGTTGGAGGTACAGACAATAGGTAGACATGCTGATAGATAACAGGAATACAGAATACCCACAGCCATGAAGCAGACAATAAATGTGGGCCGTTGCTGGTTCTTTGGGATCATTTTGAGAACAAGTCCTTCTGTATGGTTAATTATGTTCTGCATTTTGGAGAGAGAGCTATCTTCAGTATTCCCACCGACTTAGCAGCATATTCTTACCATAAGTGGCTCCTCCTCCGGTTCTGGGCTCTCTGACCCTGTTGGGAGTACTTTGGGCTCCAGCCACAAGGGCCCATCTGCGCGCTTCCTTGGTCTGTCTTCCTGCAGCTCCGCCCCATCCTCCGTCTCCATACCTGGGCTGTTAGAGAGCTTGTGAAGTGGGTGTTGGAATCGCATGGGACTGAGCGCCTTCTTCCTGTACCTGCGGAGTGGCTGACCCCTGGGATGTGAAGACGCTTGTGTGCTGCCCTGATCCATCGGGCACTGAATGTCTTCTGCTGCGACAGACCTGTCTGTGTGTTGCAGTTCGTCCTGCAGAAATATACAGATAAGACTCTGCTCAACCGCTGCCATCCTCCAGCCTTAGGGGTTTATAATGTGCAAGAGTGCAGACTATCCTTCACTGTATAGATCTGACGAGCATATAATCCTCTCCAGCGGGAGACTGATGTTTGTGCTTCTTAGTGATGATATATTGACGCCATACAAATTAAAATATATCAGACAATATAGTCGAGATCCTGGTTATGGTGCTTCCCAAATGCTGTGCCTTTACTATGAGGATGGACTTGAGAACTCCCAGGGTCCCATCTACCCTCTGTGTGTCTATACAGGACATTTAGGGTGTACGTATCATTGTGTACAGACATTAAACTAGGTGTTTATATATACTCTTACAAACTATAGGCCTGGTGACTCTGTTGGTGCCACCGTCAACATTTCCAATCTATGATAATATGGGCAAAATAAATGATGGAGAAAACATGAACTGGACACTACAATTTAGGCTCTGGCGGACTGTGACCTTGGAATTTGCGCTATCCTGCATTGTTATCCTTTTGGCCACTAACCTTCGGTACCCTGGTGGCGTCTAGACCCTCGCTTGTCTTTAGTCTTTGAGTTTTGTTTCCCCTCTGTTGCTTCTGGCAACGCCACCGCATCAACACCCAGCTCAGCATCCCCTGTAATTCTTCCAAGCGCTCTTTGATCTGGGGACAACGAAGGATAATTTTATAAAGAAAATTAAGTTATTTATTAGTAATGAGAACTTTAGACAAAAAGACGCCAGCATGAACATTTTAACATTATAAAATGTGTATTCTGGGCTTAAAATGTGTCTTGAACCCAAATGGAAAAGAGCCTCTAAGTGTTGTCCAGCTGAATTCTACAGAGATATAACTATCACAGGATACATATTCCATGTTTGTATCTCTGGTGTTATCTCCAGAGATCTCACATCTCACCGTTTGAGCAAGACAATGATCTCCTCCTATCAGCTTCCAGCCAATACCCGCGAGCACTTCATACTCTTCCAGCTTCTCCTCTATGCTCTTCTCCAGCTCCTCTCTCCGACCGGGGCCAAGTCTGTCTCCAGAACTTTCCAACAGGACCTGAGACCTCATGTCTTCTGTCCAGGATCTGTGGAGGAACACAGCATACACATGAGAATGGGAGACAAAGAGACCACAAGGACTGATTATTACCCTGAGACGATCCCAGGGAGGTACATTTATAAGGAGAGAGAAAAAGTAAAGGTCTATTAAAATGAAGGACTGTGAAGTCATTACTGGGGGCATAGCTACCCCACCCTCATACTTACCGAGTTCCTGGCACCTTTCCCAAGACTGTCCTGTCTCCCTAGCAGAGAAAGCCATTGTGGCGCATGCCACGGCTCCCACTGCACATCAGGAGTCAGGACAGACCTTATGAAATTATTATATAGATGTCACTAGAGGTGGAGCTATGAGATGTGACCTGTAGCGATACATCTGCATGATGTCACTAAGGGTGTGGCTATGAGATGTGACCTGTAGCGATACATCTGCATGATGTCACTAAGGGTGTGGCTATGAGATGTGACCTGTAGTGATACATCTGTATTATGTAACAGGGGTGTGGCTAAGACATGTGATCTGTAGCGATACATCTGTATTATGTCACTAAGGGTGTGGCTATGAGATGTGACATGTAGTGATACATCTGTATGATGTCACTAGAGGTGTGGCTATGAGATGTGACCTGTAGTGATACATCTGTATGATGTCACTAAGAGAGTGGCTATGAGATGTGACATGTAGTGATACATCTGTATGATGTCACTAGAGGTGTGGCTATGAGATGTGACCTGTAGTGATACATCTGTATGATGTCACTAAGAGTGTGGCTATGAGATGTGACCTGTAGTGATACATCTGTATGATGTCACTAGGGGTGTGGCTATGAGATGTGACATGTAGTTATACATCTGTATGATGTCACTAGAGGTGTGGCTATGAGATGTGACCTGTAGTGATACATCTGTATGATGTCACTAGGGGTGTGGCTATGAGATGTGACATGTAGTGATACATCTGTATGATGTCACTAGAGGTGTGGCTATGAGATGTGACCTGTAGTGATACATCTGTATGATGTCACTAAGAGTGTGGCTATGAGATGTGACCTGTAGTGATACATCTGTATGATGTCACTAGAGGTGTGGCTATGAGATGTGACCTGTAGTGATACATCTGTATGATGTCACTAAGAGTGTGGCTATGAGATGTGACCTGTAGTGATACATCTGTATGATGTCACTAAGAGAGTGGCTATGAGATGTGACTTGTAGTGATACATCTGTATGATGTCACTAAGAGTGTGGCTACGAGATGTGAAATGTAGTGATACATCTGTATGATGTCACTAGGGGTGTGGCTATGAGATGTGACATGTAGTGATACATCTGTATGATGTCACTAGGGGTGTGGCTATGAGATGTGACTTGTAGTGATACATCTGTATGATGTCACTAAGAGTGTGGCTACGAGATGTGACCTGTAGTGATACATCTGTATGATGTCACTAGAGGTGTGGCTATGAGATGTGACCTGTAGTGATACATCTGTATGATGTCACTAGGGGTGTGGCTATGAGATGTGACATGTAGTGATACATCTGTATGATGTCACTAGAGGTGTGGCTATGAGATGTGACCTGTAGTGATACATCTGTATGATGTCACTAAGAGTGTGGCTATGAGATGTGACATGTAGTGATACATCTGTATGATGTCACTAGAGGTGTGGCTATGAGATGTGACCTGTAGTGATACATCTGTATGATGTCACTAAGAGTGTGGCTATGAGATGTGACCTGTAGTGATACATCTGTATGATGTCACTAGGGGTGTGGCTATGAGATGTGACATGTAGTGATACATCTGTATGATGTCACTAGAGGTGTGGCTATGAGATGTGACCTGTAGTGATACATCTGTATGATGTCACTAGGGGTGTGGCTATGAGATGTGACATGTAGTGATACATCTGTATGATGTCACTAGGGGTGTGGCTATGAGATGTGACTTGTAGTGATACATCTGTATGATGTCACTAAGAGTGTGGCTACGAGATGTGACCTGTAGTGATACATCTGTATGATGTCACTAGAGGTGTGGCTATGAGATGTGACCTGTAGTGATACATCTGTATGATGTCACTAAGAGTGTGGCTATGAGATGTGACCTGTAGTGATACATCTGTATGATGTCACTAGGGGTGTGGCTATGAGATGTGACATGTAGTTATACATCTGTATGATGTCACTAGAGGTGTGGCTATGAGATGTGACCTGTAGTGATACATCTGTATGATGTCACTAGGGGTGTGGCTATGAGATGTGACCTGTAGTGATACATCTGTATGATGTCACTAGAGGTGTGGCTATGAGATGTGACCTGTAGTGATACATCTGTATGATGTCACTAAGAGTGTGGCTATGAGATGTGACCTGTAGTGATACATCTGTATGATGTCACTAGAGGTGTGGCTATGAGATGTGACCTGTAGTGATACATCTGTATGATGTCACTAAGAGTGTGGCTATGAGATGTGACCTGTAGTGATACATCTGTATGATGTCATTAAGAGAGTGGCTATGAGATGTGACTTGTAGTGATACATCTGTATGATGTCACTAAGAGTGTGGCTACGAGATGTGACCTGTAGTGATACATCTGTATGATGTCACTAGGGGTGTGGCTATGAGATGTGACATGTAGTGATACATCTGTATGATGTCACTAGGGGTGTGGCTATGAGATGTGACTTGTAGTGATACATCTGTATGATGTCACTAAGAGTGTGGCTACGAGATGTGACCTGTAGTGATACATCTGTATGATGTCACTAGGGGTGTGGCTATGAGATGTGACTTGTAGTGATACATCTGTATGATGTCACTAGAGGTGTGGCTATGAGATGTGACCTGTAGTGATACATCTGTATGATGTCACTAGGGGTGTGGCTATGAGATGTGACATGTAGTGATACATCTGTATGATGTCACTAGAGGTGTGGCTATGAGATGTGACCTGTAGTGATACATCTGTATGATGTCACTAAGAGTGTGGCTATGAGATGTGACCTGTAGTGATACATCTGTATGATGTCACTAAGGGTGTGGCTATGAGATGTGACATGTAGTGATACATCTGTATGATGTCACTAGAGGTGTGGCTATGAGATGTGACCTGTAGTGATACATCTGTATGATGTCACTAAGAGTGTGGCTATGAGATGTGACCTGTAGTGATACATCTGTATGATGTCACT
This sequence comes from Taudactylus pleione, assembly GCA_031769625.1. Taxonomy (NCBI): domain Eukaryota; kingdom Metazoa; phylum Chordata; class Amphibia; order Anura; family Myobatrachidae; genus Taudactylus; species Taudactylus pleione. The sequence goes on along the minus strand of JAUIMM010000376.1, from coordinate 8,742,333 downwards.
AAGAGTGTGGCTATGAGATGTGACCTGTAGTGATACATCTGTATGATGTCACTAAGAGTGTGGCTATGAGATGTGACCTGTAGCGATACATCTGTATTATGTCACTAGAGGTGTGGCTATGAGATGTGACCTATAGTGATACATCTGTATGATGTCACCAAGGGTGTGGATATGAGATGTGACATGTAGTGATACATCTGTATGATGTCACTAGAGGTGTGGCTATGAGATGTGACCTGTAGTGATACATCTGTATGATGTCACTAAGAGTGTGGCTATGAGATGTGACCTGTAGTAATACATCTGTATTATGTCACTAGAGGTGTGGCTATGAGATGTGACCTGTAGTGATACATCTGTATGATGTCACTAAGGGTGTGGCTATGAGATGTGAAATGTAGTGATACATCTGTATGATGTCACTAGAGGTGTGGCTATGAGATGTGACCTGTAGTGATACATCTGTATGATGTCACTAAGAGTGTGGCTATGAGATGTGACCTGTAGTGATACATCTGTATGATGTCACTAAGAGAGTGGCTATGAGATGTGACTTGTAGTGATACATCTGTATGATGTCACTAAGAGTGTGGCTACGAGATGTGACCTGTAGTGATACATCTGTATGATGTCACTAGGGGTGTGGCTATGAGATGTGACCTGTAGTGATACATCTGTATGATGTCACTAAGGGTGTGGCTATGAGATGTGAAATGTAGTGATACATCTGTATGATGTCACTAGAGGTGTGGCTATGAGATGTGACCTGTAGTGATACATCTGTATGATGTCACTAAGAGTGTGGCTATGAGATGTGACCTGTAGTGATACATCTGTATGATGTCACTAAGAGAGTGGCTATGAGATGTGACCTGTAGTGATACATCTGTATGATGTCACTAAGAGTGTGGCTATGAGATGTGACCTGTAGTGATACATCTGTATTATGTAACAGGGGTGTGGCTAAGACATGTGATCTGTAGCGATACATCTGTATTATGTCACTAAGGGTGTGGCTATGAGATGTGACCTGTAGTGATACATCTGTATGATGTCACTAAGGGTGTGGCTATGAGATGTGAAATGTAGTGATACATCTGTATGATGTCACTAGAGGTGTGGCTATGAGATGTGACCTGTAGTGATACATCTGTATGATGTCACTAAGAGTGTGGCTATGAGATGTGACCTGTAGTGATACATCTGTATGATGTCACTAAGAGAGTGGCTATGAGATGTGACTTGTAGTGATACATCTGTATGATGTCACTAAGAGTGTGGCTACGAGATGTGACCTGTAGTGATACATCTGTATGATGTCACTAGGGGTGTGGCTATGAGATGTGACATGTAGTGATACATCTGTATGATGTCAGTAAGAGTGTGGCTATGAGATGTGACCTGTAGCGATACATCTGTATGATGTCACTAGAGGTGTGGCTATGAGATGTGACCTATAGTGATACATCTGTATGATGTCACTAAGAGTGTGGCTATGAGATGTGACCTGTAGTGATACATCTGTATTATGTCACTAGAGGTGTGGCTATGAGATGTGACCTATAGTGATACATCTGTATGATGTCACTAAGGGTGTGGCTATGAGATGTGACATGTAGTGATACATCTGTATGATGTCACTAGAGGTGTGGCTATGAGATGTGACCTGTAGTGATACATCTGTATGATGTCACTAGGGGTGTGGCTATGAGATGTGACCTGTAGTGATACATCTGTATGATGTCACTAAGAGTGTGGCTATGAGATGTGACTTGTAGTGATACATCTGTATGATGTCACTAAGAGTGTGGCTACGAGATGTGACCTGTAGTGATACATCTGTATGATGTCACTAGGGGTGTGGCTATGAGATGTGACATGTAGTGATACATCTGTATGATGTCAGTAAGAGTGTGGCTATGAGATGTGACCTGTAGCGATACATCTGTATGATGTCACTAGAGGTGTGGCTATGAGATGTGACCTATAGTGATACATCTGTATGATGTCACTAAGAGTGTGGCTATGAGATGTGACCTGTAGTGATACATCTGTATTATGTCACTAGAGGTGTGGCTATGAGATGTGACCTATAGTGATACATCTGTATGATGTCACTAAGGGTGTGGCTATGAGATGTGACATGTAGTGATACATCTGTATGATGTCACTAGAGGTGTGGCTATGAGATGTGACCTGTAGTGATACATCTGTATGATGTCACTAGGGGTGTGGCTATGAGATGTGACCTGTAGTGATACATCTGTATGATGTCACTAAGAGTGTGGCTATGAGATGTGACTTGTAGTGATACATCTGTATGATGTCACTAGGGGTGTGGCTATGAGATGTGACTTGTAGTGATACATCTGTATGATGTCACTAGGGGTGTGGCTATGAGATGTGACATGTAGTGATACATCTGTATGATGTCACTAGGGGTGTGGCTATGAGATGTGACTTGTAGTGATACATCTGTATGATGTCACTAAGAGTGTGGCTACGAGATGTGACCTGTAGTGATACATCTGTATGATGTCACTAGGGGTGTGGCTATGAGATGTGACATGTAGTGATACATCTGTATGATGTCACTAGAGGTGTGGCTATGAGATGTGACCTGTAGTGATACATCTGTATTATGTAACAGGGGTGTGGCTAAGACATGTGATCTGTAGCGATACATCTGTATTATGTCACTAAGGGTGTGGCTATGAGATGTGACATGTAGTGATACATCTGTATGATGTCACTAGAGGTGTGGCTATGAGATGTGACCTGTAGTGATACATCTGTATGATGTCACTAAGGGTGTGGCTATGAGATGTGAAATGTAGTGATACATCTGTATGATGTCACTAGAGGTGTGGCTATGAGATGTGACCTGTAGTGATACATCTGTATGATGTCACTAAGAGTGTGGCTATGAGATGTGACCTGTAGTGATACATCTGTATGATGTCACTAAGAGAGTGGCTATGAGATGTGACTTGTAGTGATACATCTGTATGATGTCACTAAGAGTGTGGCTACGAGATGTGACCTGTAGTGATACATCTGTATGATGTCACTAGGGGTGTGGCTATGAGATGTGACATGTAGTGATACATCTGTATGATGTCAGTAAGAGTGTGGCTATGAGATGTGACCTGTAGCGATACATCTGTATTATGTCACTAGAGGTGTGGCTATGAGATGTGACCTATAGTGATACATCTGTATGATGTCACTAAGAGTGTGGCTATGAGATGTGACCTGTAGTGATACATCTGTATTATGTCACTAGAGGTGTGGCTATGAGATGTGACCTATAGTGATACATCTGTATGATGTCACTAAGGGTGTGGCTATGAGATGTGACATGTAGTGATACATCTGTATGATGTCACTAAGAGTGTGGCTACGAGATGTGACCTGTAGTGATACATCTGTGTGATGTCACTAGGGGTGTGGCTATGAGATGTGACATGTAGTGATACATCTGTATGATGTCACTAGAGGTGTGGCTATGAGATGTGACCTGTAGTGATACATCTGTATGATGTCACTAAGAGTGTGGCTATGAGATGTGACCTGTAGTGATACATCTGTATGATGTCACTAAGGGTGTGGCTATGAGATGTGACCTGTAGAGATACATCTGTATGATGTCACTAAGGGTGTGGCTATGAGATGTGACTTGTAGTGATACATCTGTATGATGTCACTAAGGGTGTGGCTATGAGATGTGACCTGTAGAGATACATCTGTATGATGTCACTAAGGGTGTGGCTATGAGATGTGACCTGTAGAGATACATCTGTATGATGTCACTAGGGGTGTGGCTATGGGACATGACCTGTAGCGATACATCTGCATGATGTTACTAGAGATATACCTATGAGATATGACACATTTCCAATGCTATTAGTCCTATAATAAATAATCAACATATAATGCTTTCCCTGAATGCCCCACAATGTGTTTGTTCTGTGAAAATCATATTATCACCATTTAAAATACAAATCATAGATTGACATAGATCTTACATCATGCCCAGGTAACTGAGGAAGAACTCTCGGAGTCGGGCTGTTCTCTGTAACCTGGCCTCATTCTCCTGTATGCGGCCTTGTAGATGAGAACAAGCCTGCAGGGTTTCCTCAATACTTCTGCCCACAGTCTCACTCCTGGCAGGGCACAGCTCCTGCAGTCTGCCCCTCCCCTCATCCAACTTCCTCAGCTCTTCACTGATGGCTCCAAACATATCAATCTAAAAGAATAACAAGCATGACAACATGCTACTCTCTTGGCACCAGATGTATGTACAGCTGTGAGGTGTCACATTGCATATGCCTTCAAGATTACCGACCGCTATTCAACAGAAGTACATCACACTTATATTGGTCAAAAGAAGTGTCCACTGAAAAAGGTGTATATTCACCCAGGTTGTAAACATCTCTACATGTGATCACATCTGCGTGAGTGCCTGGTTTACTAGTAGTCATCAATATCAGTGCCCTCTACAAGGGGCAAATAATATGCCTTTAGAACAGGTGTTACTTCGCTTAAGTCTAACTCTGCATAGCCCTCACTAAATTTGCCATACATGAGAACATCCAGTTACAATCCAGCTCTGCATCATTGTCCATAAACGAAATGCGTAGGGTCCTGCATCACCTGTACTTGTGTGAACCCATTTCCAGAGCATGTGTAGTCCGGACTAACAGAACATATGCTCTACATGTTCTAATTTGCATCAGGTCCTATATCCGTTACCCAGGTGTAATATACAAGCGGTCGTCTAGCCTTTACTAATCCTCCTTGTATAATATGTACCCACCCTAACGTGGTAGAGGCAGCCATTGTGTAGGCTGAATATTAGTCCCACCTATATAACAATGACAATGTCACCTGAGGTTCTTCTATTTATTACGTTTTACCTCAAGTTTATGTTGTTGAATAAACATTTCCTGCAGGTCCCTCAGATCCGTCTGTTTCTTCACGGCAGCAAAACCCTGCTCTGCCTCCTCTATCTGTCTCCCGACATCTTGGAGTCTATCGCGGATGGATGCGATTACTTGGGACAGCGCCGACAGCTGGAGAGGGGAGACAGAGAAACCATGGCGGCATATTCCGGGGCACCTTATTAAATAAAACTGGTGGCTGGCACTGCCCACTAGCGGCTGCTTTCATCTGAAATTGAATTAAAGGCCTTTCCAACAATGTTAAGATTCATTTATACGGCTGCCTAAATGTGGCCCTGCATGGCTGCTGCTGCCTGTTTATACAGATCTGTGCTTATTTTGTGGGGTGCAAAATTTAGACGGGTCTGATGGGAGCAGTAAAGCAGATCCGGGGTGTTCCATGAAAATCGGCTGGTAATGAGCCCAAGTGAAAAAAACATAAGCAGGATGACATATTACAGGGGTTTAGGGGCACTCCGGGTGAGCAGGCGTATCCGGCTATATTTTGCACATTTACTTTAGAAATCACATTTTTATGTCCTAGTAAAACAGAAGCAGAGAACAGAAGTGACGTATGAAATAAAGACTTGATTTTATATCAGTTTAGATATAAACAAGAATTATTTCAGGAGACAAATGTCATAGCTCGGGGTGACCCTAATGTGATAAAAAAAGAAATATGATTATTTTGCCCTATTACCAAAATGTAAATTGGCCTCCGGGCCACAATTCTGAAAATGGATGCGTAGAACTTTTCCCTTGAGTTGGATACGGGATCCCAGTGGTCGGAATGCTGACTACCGAATACCGACAGTGGCATGCCGACAGTCAGAATCCCCAAAGAGTTATGTAAGTATCCTAACCCTCCCCCTAACCCACCCATCCCGCAGTCTAACCCTTACCCTCCCTTAGTGCCTAACCCTCCACTCCCGCAGCCTAACCCTAACCCTCCCCGTAACCCACCCATTCCTCAGTCTAACCCTTACCATTCACTAGTGCCTAACCCTCCACTCCCGCAGAGTAACCCTAACCCTCCCACGAACCCACCCATCCCGCAGTCTAACCCTTACCCTCCCCTAGTGCCTAACCCTCCACTCCCGCAGCCTAACCCTCCCCCTAACCCACCCATCCCACAGTCTAACCCTTACCCTTCCCTAGTGCCTAACCCTCCCCCTAACCCACCTATCCCGCAGTCTAACCCTTACCCTCCCCTAGTGCCTAACCCTAACCCATTTTCCGGCAGCCTAACCCTAACCCTCCCCCTAGCGCCTAACCCTCCACTCCCGCAGCCTAACCCTCCGCCTAACCCACTTTTCCCGCAGCCTAACCCCAACCCATCCCGCAGTCTAACCCTAACCCTCCCCTAGTGCCTAATCCTAACCCTCCCCCTAACCCAACCCATCCATCCCGCAGCCTAACCCTAACCCACCCATCCTGCAGCCTAACCCTAACCCTCCCCCTAACCCACTTTTCCCGCAGCCTAACCCTCCCCTACGGCAGCCTAACCCTAATCCTCCCCTCCCACAGCATAACCCTAACCATCCCCCTAGTGCCTAATCCTAACCCTCCCCCTAACCCACCTTTTCCGCAGCCTAACCCACCCATCCCACAGCCTAACCCTAACGATCCCCTTGGTGCCTAACCCTAACACTCTCCCTAGCCCACCTTTCCCGCAGCCTAACCCTAACCCTCCCCTCCTGCAGCCTAACCCTAACCCTCCCCTCCCACAGCATAACCCTAACCCTCCCCTCCCACAGCATAAACCTAACCCTCCCCCTAGTCCCTAATCCTAACCCTCCCCCTAACCCACCTTTCCCACAGCCAAGCCCTAACCCTCACCTCCTGCAGCCTAACCCTAACCCACGCCTCTCACAGTCTAACCCTCCCCTCCCACAGCATAACCCTACCCCTCCCCCTAGTGCCTAATCCTAACCCTTAAACCTAACCCTGATACTAACAGTCGGGATGTCAGCGGTCAGGATACTGGAGCCGGGATTTTGACTGCGGTCGGAATTCCGGCACCGAGATTCTCACCACCGGCATCCCGACCGCCGACTACATCCCATTTCCCACAACTAACATCTAATTATATGCTACATAGACAAATAAATGTATATTTACAATTACTGATAACAGTAAATAATAATTACAAGAAAAGTGCAGGCCTGTTGTTAGGGGCTAATCTCTGCCACAAGTATACAAAAACATCTTTGCGATAAATACAATCTTTTCACCCACAGCTATGCAAGCGGCCTGAAGGCGGATTTAAAAAAAAAAAAATCCTCTGAATCAGGCCCACTGTCTCTAAAGACTTAAGGTGCCTACACACTTGGCAATTTCCGATGCATTGGAATGACAGATCGTGTAAATAATGCCCAAATCGTGAGTCCCCACTCACGATCACGATGCGATGTGCATCCCGCTAGTCGCACATCGCATCTGCTGTGCTGTAGGGCAGATCTGCCAATCTGGGACACAAATGCACTGGAAAAAGGCTGGATGCACGATAGATCGTTTGTAAATTGGACACTTCAAACACCAAATCGTGTGCAGAGCTGCCGGGGAGGAGTTTCAAGGGAAATCGTACACAATGTCGGATCGTGAGCACATCGCCAAGTGTGTAGGCACCTTTACACTAAATTAATGGGCCCTTTATTGTCAAAAAATAGCAAACCCCCAGCAATGATGACACTGCCCCCTAGTGAATGATGCTAAGAGATGCAGCTTAAGAAATATTGCCATTTGAATGACAGCCGCATCCTAATGTGTATAGCAGTCAATCAGGATTCCCTCACCCTACTTTCCAGGTCTGTCATCTCTTTGGAGGCAGCCACTGCTCTTTCTCTCTCCTTCACGGCATCATTCAACATTTCCACCGCTTCTTGCAGATCCTCCAATGGCGTAAATCTCTCTGTTCTGTTAGACGCCACTGCGTGAGTTTCGTGCTCTCCTCTCATAGACCCTCCAGCTGCCGGCTGAAATGTAGCAATAAAGACAATCACAACTTACCCATGTACAATATTACAATGTACTACACAATATGACACATTATTACACCGCAATACAGAATACGGCACAGTCAGACATAATACATATATATATATATATATATGTATCAGTATATTTTTCCCTCTATGTGATAGTCACAGACGGAAGAAACAGGCGGCACTCCTCAGATCTGTTTCAAAACTATATCCAGTAAACAATTAATACATGACAGACATTTCAAGATGGCGGCCATGTATTCATTGTTTACTGAACATACTTTTGAAACAAATCCAAGGAGTGCCGCCTTTTTCTTCTGTCTGTGGCTACCATGCAACGGGGAAGTATACTGGTGTATTTTACTAAAGGAGGGCTCTCCGGTACTTTTTCGGATATTACAGAGTGACAGTCGTCACCAATATTTATAAAATATTACACTGTTATAGACAGCAAGACGCACTATTACATGTTATTTGTTGCAGTATATGGTTCTGTGTTAAAGCATCAAATAGTGTATGCAGGTTAAAAAATTGTGAGACAGCCTTTACTGAAACCAGAACAGCTACATTCCATTATATGCCATGGAGGATTAACAGGAAAATGGTGTAAAGGGGCACTATAACAATGTAGAGAGACTACACAATGATAGTTTACGGTTCAGCACCACCTACTGTCCTTCCTGTATAGTTTCCATATCAATGCTCAGCCTGTAAACTGTTGCCATACTCCAACAGTATTTACACTGTATGACACAATATTAAAGTATTACACAGAAATATGAAATAGGCGCCTAATTATGAGTTGTGCGCAATTCCATCTGTGGTCTAAGCAGATGGAATTCCGAATGCGCAACTGAGAGCATTTAAAGGCGATTCAGAGTTATACGGATCTCCTCTAGTAACTGAGTAGGATAAGCGTGTCATGGGCACAACGTTGGTGTGCACCAAGGATAGGGCTGGTGTATATGACTGCTGATGATAATGGTGACTGCTTTGTGAGTGTATGGATAGAGGCTGTGCATTTGCATAGAGGTGGCCAAATCCGCCTTTATTACTGAGCCTAAGCAATTGCGGCTGCTTTAAGTGCAACTCTAATTCAGGCCCCATGACGATGAGATCCCAGAACAGCCAACTCTGAACTGGTGCGAAATTCCATGTGTCAGATTGGAAGCAAGCTATTTCAATGTTTCAATGCAGGAACACCAGTAAAATGCCTCATCTCCTCGTCATCTCCTTCTAGTTAAATCCCATTTATGCATTCCTCCAAAAAAGTCCTCCCAGACTGTGGGGCCTCGGCTATTGTATTCCCATGGCAGATCATCTGTAAAGTGCTATGTCATTGCAGTGACATGAGAATAATATTCAATTCCAATTACTGTGTATTCTCCACCTTCCTCACTCACCAGTTCCTTTCTCTTCCTCTCTTCCTCCATTTGTACAACCTTCATGAATTCGGACAACACCAACGTGTCTCTTAGATCTGAGGCGCGGCGCCGGAGAGCCTCTTGTACCATCTGAAACCTGTGGAGGGAGCCAGAAGTCAGATGTGACTAATAGGTAAGATGGACCCTAGAAAAACAAGTGGAAGCCACTGCCCCAGGCCACTCCAGGTTAGACTACCATCCTACCGGAGTCAGACCTGACCGTCAAGGTGAAGGATGACTTTCTACACCTATCTAGCAGAGGTCTTATTAAATCTGGGCCAAAAGGCACAAGTCCTACTACACTGACCACACAATATTCAGAAACCTGGGCACTAGCACCTACCCATTCCAGAATACCTTCCACAAGAAGCCCTTTAATATTATGTAGATCCACAAATCGTTTAGGATCCACTAAAGAATGGTTTGAAGAACCCAGTGGAGTATTATCTGCACCCAATGGATATGTAGTAACTAAGTGACCACACTCCAGCTCTATAAAGTCTTTTTCTCCACCTTCCTTACGCCTTAAAGTCCTCACCTTTCCTCCACCTCCAGAACTATGACTTGTGCTTCCTCACTCGCAGTCCATTCAGGCGTCCTTAGCCTCCTTGCCTTTCCCCCGAGACAATGAAGGGCCAGACCTCGTGTCTTCACCTCTTTCTCCAATATGGACACCTGCCTCAAGTCCCTGCGGACTAACTCGGGACTTCGCATGGCGGTCGGCTCTGACAGGAGGAGCTCCACACTCTGCAGCCACTGTGTTGTGGAGCTCAGCTCATCGAGAAGATGGTCGGCCTGTGGACGTAGGTAAATGAGATGTGTCTGCAAAATGAATTATTACCACATGTAGTAAATGGTAGGCTTACTGTACAGAGCTCCTGAGTTTAATGGATACCGCATCGATGCCTGTCTATTGGGAAAAAGATGAGAGGTCGTTCAGTCGTCAAAAAAATTGAGGCTGGGACAAAGATAAGTGGCTGATTTCCATAAAGAAATGGCTACTAGGGCACAGAGACGGTGGATGTGCTAAGACATGTCTGTAGGGACAGGGAGTGGTGGTTGATGTTCAATAAGTTTTTGGTGGCTGATGCTTCTTAATCAATGGCTAGAAACCCGAGTACTCACCTCCGTCTTACTTGGATGTTGGTGATGGCCATTTTGTGCGCCCTGGCTCTGTTCTCTGTCTGTCTGTGAACTGTCCTGTCTGACATTAAATAGAATAATAAAAGCAATATATAACAGACAAACTAAGTTATAATAATACACCAAATATAGTGTAAACTGTTATTCCTAGATATAATGTACCAATCAATGTATGACGTAAATAACCATCCCCATGTATAATATTCCAATTATAGGCCGTATTCAATTAGGAGCGAAAAGTCCATTATTGGCAATAATTTATCGCCGATGACGTCATTTTCACTTATCCCCATATTCAATTTCAAAGACTTTTCGCAGTCTTTGGAAAAAAATGGGGATAAGTTTTCACCAGTGTTTAGGTGGTGAAAAAAAATGCAGAATTGGGGTTTTGGGGTGCAGAATAAAAATAAATAGCCTGCAGCCTTGGGAATGTCCCCATAATGTAATCTGTATAATATAATATGTTTAAAAATCCTCAGGACACCTCAAAAAAGGTACTTTCATTTTGGGGGCGAAAAAAAAATGTTGGGGTGCTTATTTTGAAGAATTTAAAAAAATCATTTTAGGGACTTAAAAATATGCTTGCACCCGTTTTCATGTACCCCAAATTTGATGGGACTAGTTATTTAAAAAAAAAAAAAGATAAATGCTATTCTTCACAGGCGCACTTATGCACCTGCCGCGGCTATTTAAAAACCCAGATTACCTTCAGCAGTCCAAATCGGGGGGGTACCCATAGTTATCCCCCATGTTATACCATCTTTTGGGGGGTGACAGCATGATTTCCCCCAAAAAACTGACAGGACTTTACAATACTTACCTTCCCGCCGGGTCCCGTTTTCGCCTGATCCTAACTGAATACGGGGATAAACGGGCACACGCCCGATACTTTATCCCTGCAAAAAATGGTGATGATGGCGAAAAGTCGGACCTCTGACTTTTCGCCTCAAATTGAATATGGCCCTATAGTGTAATTGTAATTCTAGTATATAATGTATCAATTATAGCAAACCGCCATCTCTATAAATAAGACACTGTTTAGGAAACATCCCTTTTTTCTATACCTCTCAGTTGGAGTCACACCGATGACCTCCCTGATAGTTTGTGCCTCTGGATGAGAATTTGGTAGATTTTGTATATTAAAGTCCCTGTTGTTTGTCTCCTCTTTCTGCAAAGATAAAAAAATAAATAAACATATTCAGGCACAAAATAGTATGTAGTAATAGAGTAGAATACTGTAGAAGCTAGGGACTCGTCGTGTTTTGCTAAACTTCCAGCCTCTCTATAAATGGACCTTCATATACTGACCTGACATCCCAGGATGCTTTGCGGCTGGTTTCCCACGATGCTGGGATCCTCTGAATCTGAGGTCACAGAGCTGCCTGGCTCGCTGGTGAAAGTGACCCGTGAGGACCTCTCCCTCCTAAGGAATTAAATTAGATGCTATTAAAAGCTAGTTGTAGTAATTACGGGAAGGGCACATAATGAGGATCTCCCCGGAGGGACACAATCTGGAGAGGGCATGAAATGCTGTAAGGAACACAAACAGCTGAATTTATCAAACAGGGACTCCAGTAATAAAAGTTAATAAAAAACTTGGTTGATTGGCTTTTTGGTAATTGGCTGCTGTAATTATTCCAGTCCTTTCTGACCTTATTCATTCTTACAGTAATCGCACTACACCCCTACAGTAGTCACACTGCATCCCTACAGTAGTCAAACTACACCCCTACAGTAATCACACTGCATCCCTACAGTAATCACACTGCATTCTTACAGTAGTCACACTACACCCCTACAGTAGTCACAGTGCACCCCTACAGTAGTCACATTACACCCCTACAGTAATCACACTGCATCCTTACAGTAGTCACACTACACCCTTACAGTAGTCACACTGCACCGCTACAGTAGTCACTCTGCACCCCTACAGTAGTCACACTGCATCCCTACAGTAGTCACACTGCGCCCCTACAGTAGTCACACTGCATCCTTATAGTAGTCACACTGCATCCTAAGAGTAGTCACACTGCATCCATACAGTAGTCACACTACACCCTTACAGTAATTACACTGCATCCCTAAAGTAGTCACACTGCATCCCCACAGTAGTCACACTACATCCCTACAGTAGTCACACTGCACCCCTAGAGTAGTCACACTGCATCGCTACAGTGGTCACACTGCATCCCTACAGTAGCCACACAGCACCCCTACAGTAGTCACACTGCGTCTAGTAATCACACTGCATCCCTATAGTAGTCACACTGCATCTAGTAATCACATTGCTTCCCTACAGTAGTCACACTGCATCCCTACAGTAATCACACTGCATCCCTTCAGTAGTCACACTGCATCCCTACAGTAGTCACACTGCATCTAGTAATCAAACTGCATCCCTACAGTAGTCACACTGCATCCTTACAGTAGTCACACTGCACCTTTACAGTAGTCACACTGCACCTTTACAGTAGTCACACTGCACCTTTACAGTAGTCACACTGCACCTTTACAGTAGTCACACTGCACCTTTACAGTAGTCACCTTGCATCTTTATAGTAGTCACACTGCATCCCTACAGTAGTCACACTGCATCCCTACAGTAATCACACTGCATCCCTTCAGTAGTCACACTGCATCCCTACAGTAGTCACACTGCATCTAGTAATCAAACTGCATCCCTACAGTAGTCACACTGCATCCTTACAGTAGTCACACTGCACCTTTACAGTAGTCACACTGCACCTTTACAGTAGTCACACTGCACCTTTACAGTAGTCACACTGCACCTTTACAGTAGTCACACTGCACCTTTACAGTAGTCACCTTGCATCTTTATAGTAGTCACACTGCATCCCTACAGTAGTCACACTGCATCCCTACAGTAGTGACTCCTTTCATGTCTCATAACTACCATAGTCAAAACATATCTCATAACTAGTCCAATCGCATTTCAGCATTTCATAAGCAGTCCTATTATCTTTCATAACTAGTCTCATCCCAACTACTAGTATTACTCATAAATTGTCAGATCATTGTTCATAACTAATCCGACCATTACACATAAGTAGTCTAATCATCTCTTTTAACTACTCAGATAATCTATCACTAGTAGTAAGAACATATGTCATAATAGTCCGATCATCCTAAATAAATAGACCTATCATCCTTCACAGCTGGACTAATCCCTACTACTACTACTAAATAGTCAGATAATCCTTCATAACTACACCAATCATCTCACATAACTAGTCCTATCATCTGTCTTAAATACTCTGATCATCTGTCATAACTAGTCCAGACATATTCCATGACTAGTGAAATCATGTCTCATAACAACTTTGATCACCTATCATAACTACTCTGATCACCTCTCATAACTAGTCCTTATTCTATAAGGAATTGTGACAATAAAATTGTTTTTGCAAATACTAGCCGAATAGGATTTTTTGGGATTGCGCAGCCAGTTTTTGCCTTTTTACCTCTCTAACTAGTCTGATCATCTCTAAAATCTAGTCAAAACACTCTCATAAATAGTCAGATTATCCATCACTCCTCCAATTATCTCACAGAACTAGTCCGATCATCTCTCCTAAATACTCCAATCATCCTTTATGACTAGCGTACTAATGCTATCAGTATGAAATACAGATGGACGGGATGCCGGCTGTCAGTACACTGACAGTGACATCCCGAAAGTTCAAATCCCGACAGGGGAACGGTGAGTCATGTTCCTCTGTCCTATTTACACCCTAGCCCTCCTTTCCTGCACCCTCATACTAACCTTCCCTACCCCGCACCCTAATCCTCCTGGTAAGTGCCTAACCCACCCCCCTTAGTGCCTAATCCTCCTCTCTTATTGCCTAACCTAACCTCCCCCCTCCTGCAGCCTAACCCTAAACCCCCTGGGGTGCCAAAAGCTGACCCCCCCCCCCCCCCCCCGCGACTGATACTTACCTTTCCCCGGTCTCCTTACGATCGGGATGCCGGCTGCAGGGATTCAGCTATTGGCATCCTCAGTCATGTCGGGATTCCATCGCCGGTGTTCTCTCAGAGATCGGGCTTCCAGTGCCGGGATCCGGCAGATGACATCCCGGTTGTCGGGATCTTAACCACATCTCTGTTATTAATCTAATCAACCCATGTGACTAGTCTGGTTAACTCTCATAACTACTTCAATAATTTCACATAACTAGTCCGATCACTTTTTTTATCTAGTGTTATCATCTTTCATAACTACTCTAATCATATCTCATAAATATCCCGATCATCCTTCATAACTAGTCTGTTCATCTCTCATTACTAGTTTGATCACCACATATAACTAGTCTGACATCCCTTACAAACAGTGCGATTGCCTCTGATGATTTCATTATTTCCCATCACTGGATTGCTGTCTGTGGGTAATGAGTAGTATGATGATCTATGGGAGGAATCTCCATACCTGACTGTTTGCTGAAGCTGGGCCCAGCTTTCCTTCACCCGACGCTGCTTGTGCAAAGCTCTGGAAGCCAGGACAGGATGGAGACTGGACACCTGGGACACTGTGATGTCCAGCACCTGCAGGACAGAGACAGGTGAGGATTAACTGACAGACAGAGAAACAGGTGAGAAGTGACTGAGAGATAGAGAGAACCATAGGAGAAGTGACTGAGATACAGAGAGAAACTGGTGAGAAGTGACTGAGAGACAGAGAGAGACAGGGGAGAAGTGACGAAGAGACAGAGAGAAACAGGTGAGAAGTGACTGAGAGATAGAGAGAACCAGGGGAGAAGTGACTGAGGAGAAACAGGGGAGAAGTGTTTGAGAGAAACAGGTGATAAGTGACGGAGAGACAGAGAGAAACAGGTGAGAAGTGACGGAGAGACAGAGAGAAACAGGTGAGAAGTGATGGAGAGACAGAGAGAAACAGCTGTGAAATGACGGAGAGACAGAGAGAGACAGCTGTGAAGTGACTGAGACACAGAGAGAAACAGGTGAGAAGCGACGGAGAGACAGAGAGAAACAGGTGAGAAGTGACAGAGACAGAGAGAAACAGGTGAGAAGTGACGGAGAGACAGAGGGCCTGATTCAAAGCCGAACGCTCGCTCTGAATCAGGGCCCTCCTCCATAAAAATGGAGCGTCTATGATGATGGTCGGGATAGTCAAGACCATCGCGACCATGGGGCTTGCAACGGAGACCCTGTGGTAGGGTCTTGCTGCCACCAGCCCTGGAGTGATTTTGGGTCTATCAGAGCCAAAATCACTCCCACTGACATCACTAGTGATGTCAGTGGGGCCGGCTTCAGACGGCAGCCACGCCCACCAAAGGGGGCGTGCTGTCAATCAACATCGACAGCATGCCCCCTTTGGTGCGAGACCCGGAGCGACGGAGAGCCCGTCGCTATCCGGGTCTCGCGCATGCGCACGACGGAGCTCCCTCCGTCGTGCGCATGCGCAGTGGGGCAACATCGACCCGCTTGCGAGCGTCCTGCGCTCGCGAGTGGGTCTGAATGACCCCCAGAGGCCCTGATTCAGAGCCGGACGCTCTGACAGAGCGCTCGCTCTGAATCAGGGCTGTCCTTCTTGATTTTTAGAGAGGCCTCCTGGCCACTCGTATAGCTGTGGGTGACTACCCACAGCTATAGCGAGCGGCCTGGAAGATGGTCGCGATGGTCAAGACCATCGCGACCACCGGGCTTGCGACGAGACCCTTGTGGTATGGTCTTGTTGCCGCAAGCCCTAGAGTGCTTTCGGCTCAAACAGAGTCGAAAGCACTCCCACTGACATCACTTGTGATGTCAGTGGGGCCGACCCCAGACGGTAGACGTTCCCATGGGAACGTCTCCGTCTGGGCAGCCACACCTCCGGCACACCCACCAAAGGGGGCATGCTGTCACTCAACATCGACAGCTCGCCCCCTTAGGTACGAGACCCGGAGCGACGGAGTGCCCGTCGCTATCCGGGTCTCGCGCATGCGCACAACGGAGCCGGCTCAGTCATGCGCATGCGCACTGGGCCAACAACGACCCGCTTGCGAGTGCACAGCGCTCACGAGCGGGTCTGAATCAGACCCAGAGAGAAACAGGTGAGAAGTGATGGAGAGAAACAGGTGAGAAGTGACTGAGAGACAGAGAGAAACTGGGACCTCATTCAGAGGCGGTCGCAAGAAGCGATCACTCTCTCTGAATGAGGGCGGGCGCTTCTTTTTTTTTGGTGCGGCCTTCTGGTTGCAAGCTAAGCTGTGGGTTACCACCCACAGCTTAGCTAGCGACCAGGGTGATGGTCGCGATGGTGATCACCATCGCGACCATCGGGGCTTGCGACCAGACCCTAAGGTGATGGAGCAGGAAGTTCCCCACTGACATCACTGCTGATGTCAGTGCGGCCGCCCACAAAACGGTAGGCGTTCCTTAAGGAACGCCTACGTTTTGGAAACCACCCCCCCCAGAAGTGATGGAGAGATAGAGAGAAACAGGTGAGAAGTGACCGAGACACAGAGAGAAACAGGTGAGAAGCGACGAAGAGACAGAGAGAAACAGGTGAGAAGTGACTGAGACACAGAGAGAAACAGGTGAGAAGTGACTGAGAGACAGAGAGAAACAGGTGAGAAGTGATGGAAAGACAGAGAGAAAGAGGTGAGAAGCGACGGAGAGACAGATAGAAACAGGGGAGAAGTGACAGACAGAGAGAAACAGGTGAGAAGTGATGGAGAGACAGAGAAACAGATGAGAAGTGATGGAGAGACAGAGAAACAGATGAGAAGTGATGGAGAGATAGAGAGAAACAGGTGAGAAGTGATGGAGAGACAGAGAGAAACAGGTGAGAAGTGATGGAGAGACAGAGAAACAGGTGAGAAGTGATGGAGAGACAGAGAGAAACAGGTGAGAAGTGATGGAGAGACAGAGAAACAGGTGAGAAGCGACGGAGAGACAGAGAGAAACAGGTGAGAAGTGATGGAGAGATAGAGAGAAACAGGTGAGAAGTGATGGAGAGAGAGAGAAACAGGTGAGAAGCGACGGAGAGACAGAGAGAAACAGGTGAGAAGTGATGGAGAGATAGAGAGAAACAGGTGAGAAGTGATGGAGAGACAGAGAGAAACAGGTGAGAAGTGATGGAGAGACAGAGAGAAACAGGTGAGAAGTGATGGAGAGATAGAGAGAAACAGGTGAGAAGTGATAGAGAGACAGAGAAACAGGTGAGAAGCGACGGAGACACAGAGAGAAACAGGGGAGAAGTGACGGAGAGACAGAGAGAAACAGGTGAGAAGTGACAGAGACAGAGAGAAACAGGTGAGAAGTGACAGAGACAGAGAGAAACAGGTGAGAAGCGATGGAAAGAGAGAGAAACAGGTGAGAAGCGACGGAGAGACAGAGAGAAACAGGGGAGAAGCGACGGAAAGACAGAGAGAAACAGGTAAGAAGTGAGGCAGAGATAGAGAGAAACAGGTGAGAAGTGATAGAGAGATAGAGAGAAACAGGTGAGAAGTGATGGAGAGACAGAGAGAAACAGGTGAGAAGTGATGGAGAGATAGAGAGAAACAGGTGAGAAGTGACAGAGAGATAGAGAGAAACAGGTGAGAAGTGATGGAGAGACAGAGAGAAACAGGTGAGAAGTGATGGAGAGATAGAGAGAAACAGGTGAGAAGTGATAGAGAGATAGAGAGAAACAGGTGAGAAGTGATGGAGAGACAGAGAAACAGGTGAGAAGTGATGGAGAGACAGAGAGAAACAGGTGAGAAGTGATGGAGAGACAGAGAAACAGGTGAGAAGCGACGGAGAGACAGAGAGAAACAGGTGAGAAGTGATGGAGAGATAGAGAGAAACAGGTGAGAAGTGATGGAGAGAGAGAGAAACAGGTGAGAAGCGACGGAGAGACAGAGAGAAACAGGTAAGAAGTGATGGAGAGATAGAGAGAAACAGGTGAGAAGTGATGGAGAGACAGAGAGAAACAGGTGAGAAGTGATGGAGAGATAGAGAGAAACAGGTGAGAAGTGATAGAGAGACAGAGAAACAGGTGAGAAGCGACGGAGACACAGAGAGAAACAGGGGAGAAGTGACGGAGAGACAGAGAGAAACAGGTGAGAAGTGACAGAGACAGAGAGAAACAGGTGAGAAGTGACAGAGACAGAGAGAAACAGGTGAGAAGCGATGGAAAGAGAGAGAAACAGGTGAGAAGCGACGGAGAGACAGAGAGAAACAGGGGAGAAGCGACGGAAAGACAGAGAGAAACAGGTGAGAAGTGATGGAGAGATAGAGAGAAACAGGTGAGAAGTGATAGAGAGACAGAGAAACAGGTGAGAAGCGGCGGAGAGACAGAGAGAAACAGGTGAGAAGCGACGGAGAGACAGAGAGAAACAGGTGAGAAGTGATGAAGAGACAGAGAGAAACAGGTGAGAAGTGATGGAGAGATAGAGAGAAACAGGTGAGAAGTGATAGAGAGACAGAGAAACAGGTGAGAAGCGACGGAGAGACAGAGAGAAACGGGAGAAGCGACGGAGAGACAGAGAGAAACAGGTGAGAAGTGACTGAGACACAGAGAGAAACAGGGGAGAAGTGATGGAGAGACAGAGAGAAACAGGTGAGAAGTGACGGAGATATAGAGAGAAACAGGTGAGAAGTGACAGAGACAGAGAGAAACAGGTGAGAAGTGATGGAGAGACAGAGAGAAACAGGTGAGAAGTGACGGAGAGATAGAGAGAAACAGGTGAGAAGTGATGGAGAGATAGAGAGAAACAGATGAGAAGTGATGGAGAGACAGAGAGAAACAGATGAGAAGTGACTGAGAGACAGAGAGAAACGGGAGAAGTGATGGAGAGATAGAGAGAAACAGGTGAGAAGTGATGGAGAGACAGAGAGAAACAGATGAGAAGTGACTGAGAGACAGAGAGAAACAGGTGAGAAGTGATGGAGAGACAGAGAGAAACAGGTGAGAAGTGACAGAGACAGAGAGAAACAGGTGAGAAGCGACAGAGACTGAGAGAAACAGATGAGAAGCGACGGAGAGACAGAGAGAAACAGGTGAGAAGTGACGGAGACAGAGAGAAACAGATGAGAAGCGACGGAGAGACAGAGAGAAACAGGTGAGAAGTGATGGAGACAGAGAGAAACAGGTGAGAAGTGACAGAGACAGAGAGAAACAGGTGAGAAGTGACGGAGACAGAGAGAAACAGATGAGAAGCGACGGAGAGACAGAGAGAAACAGGTGAGAAGTGATGGAGAGACAGAGAGAAACAGGTGAGAAGTGATGGAGAGACAGAGAGAACCAGAGGAGAAGTGACTGAGAGATAGAGAGAACCAGAGGAGAAGTGATGGAGAGACAGAGAGAAACAGGTGAGAAGTGACTGAGAGACAGAGAGAAACAGGTGAGAAGTGATGGAGAGACAGAGAGAAACAGATGAGAAGCGACGGAGAGACAGAGAGAAACAGGTGAGAAGTGATGGAAAGACAGAGAGAAACAGGTGAGAAGTGACAGAGACAGAGAGAAACAGGTGAGAAGCGACAGAGACAGAGAGAAACAGGTGAGAAGTGATGGAGAGACAGAGAGAAACAGGTGAGAAGTGACGGAGAGACAGAGAGAAACAGGTGAGAAGTGATGGAGAGACAGAGAGAAACAGGTGAGAAGTGATGGAGAGAAACAGAGGAGAAGTGACTGAGAGATATAGAGAACCAGAGGAGAAGTGATGGAGAGACAGAGAGAAACAGATGAGAAGCGACGGAGAGACAGAGAGAAACAGGTAAGAAGTGATGGAGAGACAGAGAGAAACAGCTGAGAAGTGACAGAGACAGAGAGAAACAGGTGAGAAGCGACAGAGAGAAACAGATGAGAAGCGACGGAGAGACAGAGAGAAACAGGTGAGAAGTGATGGAGAGACAGAGAGAAACAGGTGAGAAGTGATGGAGAGACAGAGAGAAACAGGTGAGAAGTGATGGAGAGACAGAGAGAACCAGAGGAGAAGTGACTGAGAGATAGAGAGAAACAGGTGAGAAGTGATGGAGAGACAGAGAGAAACAGATGAGAAGTGACTGAGAGACAGAGAGAAACAGGTGAGAAGTGATGGAGAGACAGAGAGAAACAGATGAGAAGTGATGGAGAGATAGAGAGAAACAGGTGAGAAGTGATGGAGAGATAGAGAGAAACAGATGAGAAGTGATGGAGAGATAGAGAGAAACAGATGAGAAGTGATGGAGAGATAGAGAAAAACAGATGAAAAGTGATGGAGAGATAGAGAGAAACAGATGAGAAGCGACAGAGAGACAGAGAGAAACAGGTGAGAAGTGATGGAGAGACAGAGAGAAACAGGTGAGAAGTGACGGAGAGATAGAGAGAAACAGATGAGAAGCGACAGAGAGACAGAGAAAAACAGGGGAGAAGTGATGGAGAGACAGAGAGAAACAGGTGAGAAGTGATGGAGAGACAGAGAGAAACAGGGGAGAAGTGACTGAGAGACAGAGAGAAACAGGTGAGAAGCGACGGAGAGACAGAGAGAAACAGGTGAGAAGTGACGGAGAGACAGAGAGAAACAGGTGAGAAGTGACGGAGAGACAGAGAGAAACAGGTGAGAAGTGACTGAGACACAGAGAGAAACAGGTGAGAAGTGATGGAGAGACAGAGAGAAACAGGTGAGAAGTGATGGAGAGATAGAGAGAAACAGATGAGAAGCGACGGAGAGACAGAGAGAAACAGGTGAGAAGTGATGGAGAGATAGAGAGAAACAGATGAGAAGCGACAGAGAGACAGAGAGAAACAGGTGAGAAGTGATGGAGAGACAGAGAGAAACAGGTGAGAAGTGACGGAGAGATAGAGAGAAACAGATGAGAAGCGACAGAGAGACAGAGAAAAACAGGGGAGAAGTGATGGAGAGACAGAGAGAAACAGGTGAGAAGTGATGGAGAGACAGAGAGAAACAGGTGAGAAGTGATGGAGAGACAGAGAAACAGGTGAGAAGTGATGGAGAGACAGAGAGAAACAGCTGTGAAGTGACTGAGACACAGAGAGAAACTGGTGAGAAGTGATGGAGCGATAGAGAGAAACAGGTGAGAAGTGACGGAGAGACAGAGAGAAACAGGTGAGAAGTGATGGAGAGACAGAGAGAAACAGGTGAGAAGTGATGGAGAGACAGAGAGAAACAGGTGAGAAGTGATGGAGAGACAGAGAGAAACAGATGAGCAGCGACGGAGAGACAGAGAAACAGATGAGAAGTGATGGAGAGACAGAGAGAAACAGATGAGAAGCGACGGAGAGACAGAGAGAAACAGGTGAGAAGTGATGGAGAGACAGAGAGAAACAGATGAGAAGTGACGGAGAGATAGAGAGAAACAGGTGAGAAGTGACTGAGACACAGAGAGAAACAGGTGAGAAGTGACGGAGAGACAGAGAGAAACAGGTGGGAAGTGATGGAGAGATAGAGAGAAACAGATGAGAAGCGACAGAGAGACAGAGAGAAACAGGTGAGAAGTGATGGAGAGACAGAGAGAAACAGGTGAGAAGTGACGGAGAGATAGAGAGAAACAGATGAGAAGCGACGGAGAGACAGAGAAAAACAGGGGAGAAGTGATGGAGAGACAGAGAGAAACAGGTGAGAAGTGATGGAGAGACAGAGAGAAACAGGTGAGAAGTGACGGAGAGACAGAGAAACAGGTGAGAAGTGATGGAGAGACAGAGAGAAACAGCTGTGAAGTGACTGAGACACAGAGAGAAACTGGTGAGAAGTGATGGAGAGATAGAGAGAAACAGGTGAGAAGTGACGGAGAGACAGAGAGAAACAGGTGAGAAGTGATGGAGAGACAGAGAGAAACAGGGGAGAAGTGACTGAGAGACAGAGAGAAACAGGTGAGAAGCGACGGAGAGACAGAGAGAAACAGGTGAGAAGTGACGGAGAGACAGAGAGAAACAGGTGAGAAGTGATGGACAGACAGAGAGAAACAGGTGAGAAGTGATGGAGAGACAGAGAGAAACAGGTGAGAAGTGACGGAGAGACAGAGAGAAACAGGTGAGAAGTGACTGAGACACAGAGAGAAACAGGTGAGAAGTGACTGAGACACAGAGAGAAACAGGTGAGAAGTGATGGAGAGACAGAGAGAAACAGGTGAGAAGTGATGGAGAGAGAGAGAAACAGATGAGAAGCGACGGAGAGACAGAGAGAAACAGGTGAGAAGTGATGGAGAGACAGAGAGAAACAGGTGAGAAGTGATGGAGAGATAGAGAGAAACAGATGTGAAGCGACAGAGAGACAGAGAGAAACAGGTGAGAAGTGATGGAGAGACAGAGAGAAACAGGTGAGAAGTGACGGAGAGATAGAGAGAAACAGATGAGAAGCGACGGAGAGACAGAGAAAAACAGGTGAGAAGTGATGGAGAGACAGAGAGAAACAGGTGAGAAGTGATGGAGAGACAGAGAGAAACAGGTGAGAAGTGATGGAGAGACAGAGAAACAGGTGAGAAGTGATGGAGAGACAGAGAGAAACAGCTGAGAAGTGACTGAGACACAGAGAGAAACAGGTGAGAAGTGATGGAGAGATAGAGAGAAACAGGTGAGAAGTGACGGAGAGACAGAGAGAAACAGATGAGAAGTGATGGAGACACAGAGAGAAACAGCTGTGAAGTGACTGAGACACAGAGAGAAACTGGTGAGAAGTGATGGAGAGATAGAGAGAAACAGGTGAGAAGTGATGGAGAGACAGAGAGAAACAGGTGAGAAGTGATGGAGAGACAGAGAGAAACAGCTGTGAAGTGACTGAGACACAGAGAGAAACTGGTGAGAAGTGATGGAGAGATAGAGAGAAACAGGTGAGAAGTGATGGAGAGACAGAGAGAAACAGGTGAGAAGTGATGGAGAGACAGAGAGAAACAGGGGAGAAGTGACTGAGAGACAGAGAGAAACAGGTGAGAAGTGATGGAGAGACAGAGAGAAACAGGGGAGAAGTGACTGAGAGACAGAGAGAAACAGGTGAGAAGCGACGGAGAGACAGAGAGAAACAGGTGAGAAGTGACGGAGAGACAGAGAGAAACAGGTGAGAAGTGATGGACAGACAGAGAGAAACAGGTGAGAAGTGACGGAGAGACAGAGAGAAACAGGTGAGAAGTGACGGAGAGACAGAGAGAAACAGGTGAGAAGTGACTGAGACACAGAGAGAAACAGGTGAGAAGTGACTGAGACACAGAGAGAAACAGGTGAGAAGTGATGGAGAGACAGAGAGAAACAGGTGAGAAGTGATGGAGAGATAGAGAGAAACAGATGAGAAGCGACGGAGAGTCAGAGAGAAACAGGTGAGAAGTGATGGAGAGACAGAGAGAAACAGGAGAGAAGTGATGGAGAGATAGAGAGAAACAGATGTGAAGCGACAGAGAGACAGAGAGAAACAGGTGAGAAGTGATGGAGAGACAGAGAGAAACAGGTGAGAAGTGACGGAGAGATAGAGAGAAACAGATGAGAAGCGACGGAGAGACAGAGAAAAACAGGTGAGAAGTGATGGAGAGACAGAGAGAAACAGGTGAGAAGTGATGGAGAGACAGAGAGAAACAGGTGAGAAGTGATGGAGAGACAGAGAGAAACAGGTGAGAAGTGATGGAGAGACAGAGAAACAGGTGAGAAGTGATGGAGAGACAGAGAGAAACAGCTGTGAAGTGACTGAGACACAGAGAGAAACAGGTGAGAAGTGATGGAGAGATAGAGAGAAACAGGTGAGAAGTGACGGAGAGACAGAGAGAAACAGATGAGAAGTGATGGAGACACAGAGAGAAACAGATGAGAAGTGACTGAGACAGAGAGAAACAGGTGAGAAGTGATGGAGAGACAGAGAGAAACAGGGGAGAAGCAACGGAGACACAGAGAGAAACAGGTGAGAAGTGATGGAGAGACAGAGAGAAACAGGTGAGAAGTGATGGAGAGACAGAGAGAAACAGGTGAGAAGTGACTGAGACAGAGAGAAACAGGTGAGAAGTGATGGAGAGACAGAGAGAAACAAGGGAGAAGCGACGGAGAGACAGAGAGAAACAGGTGAGAAGTGACTGAGACACAGAGAGAAACAGGTGAGAAGTGATGGAGAGACAGAGAGAAACAGGTGAGAAGTGACTGAGACACAGAGAGAAACAGGTGAGAAGTGATGGAGAGACAGAGAAACAGGTGAGAAGTGACTGAGAGACAGAGAGAAACAGGTGAGAAGTGATGGAGAGACAGAGAGAAACAGGTGAGAAGTGATGGAGAGACAGAGAGAAACAGGGGAGAAGTGACTGAGAGACAGAGAGAAACAGGTGAGAAGCGACGGAGAGACAGAGAGAAACAGGTGAGAAGTGACGGAGAGACAGAGAGAAACAGGTGAGAAGTGATGGACAGACAGAGAGAAACAGGTGAGAAGTGATGGAGAGACAGAGAGAAACAGGTGAGAAGTGACTGAGACAGAGAGAAACAGATGAGAAGTGATGGAGAGACAGAGAAACAGGTGAGAAGTGATGGAGAGACAGAGAGAAACAGGTGAGAAGTGATGGAGAGACAGAGAGAAACAGGTGAGAAGTGACGGAGAGACAGAGAGAAACAGATGAGAAGCGACGGAGAGACAGAGAGAAACAGATGAGAAGCGATGGAGAGACAGAGAGAAACAGATGAGAAGCGACGGAGAGACAGAGAGAAACAGGTGAGAAGTGATGGAGAGACAGAGAGAAACAGGTGAGAAGCGACGGAGAGACAGAGAGAAACAGGTGAGAAGTGACTGAGACACAGAGAGAAACAGGTGAGAAGCGACTGAGACAGAGAGAAACAGATGAGAAGTGATGGAGAGACAGAGAGAAACAGGTGAGAAGTGATGGAGAGACAGAGAGAAACAGGTGAGAAGTGATGGAGAGACAGAGAGAAACAGGTGAGAAGTGACGGAGAGACAGAGAGAAACAGGTGAGAAGTGATGGAGAGATAGAGAGAAACAGATGAGAAGCGACGGAGAGACAGAGAGAAACAGGTGAGAAGTGATGGAGAGATAGAGAGAAACAGATGAGAAGTGATGGAGAGACAGAGAGAAACAGGTGAGAAGTGACGGAGAGATAGAGAGAAACAGATGAGAAGCGACGGAGAGACAGAGAAAAACAGGGGAGAAGTGATGGAGAGACAGAGAGAAACAGGTGAGAAGTGATGGAGAGACAGAGAGAAACAGGTGAGAAGTGATGGAGAGACAGAGAAACAGGTGAGAAGTGATGGAGAGACAGAGAGAAACAGCTGTGAAGTGACTGAGACACAGAGAGAAACTGGTGAGAAGTGATGGAGAGACAGAGAGAAACAGGTGAGAAGTGATGGAGAGACAGAGAGAAACAGGGGAGAAGTGACTGAGAGACAGAGAGAAACAGGTGAGAAGCGACGGAGAGACAGAGAGAAACAGGTGAGAAGTGACGGAGAGACAGAGAGAAACAGGTGAGAAGTGATGGACAGACAGAGAGAAACAGGTGAGAAGTGACGGAGAGACAGAGAGAAACAGGTGAGAAGTGACGGAGAGACAGAGAGAAACAGGTGAGAAGTGACTGAGACACAGAGAGAAACAGGTGAGAAGTGACTGAGACACAGAGAGAAACAGGTGAGAAGTGATGGAGAGACAGAGGGAAACAGGTGAGAAGTGATGGAGAGATAGAGAGAAACAGATGAGAAGCGACGGAGAGACAGAGAGAAACAGGTGAGAAGTGATGGAGAGACAGAGAGAAACAGGAGAGAAGTGATGGAGAGATAGAGAGAAACAGATGTGAAGCGACAGAGAGACAGAGAGAAACAGGTGAGAAGTGATGGAGAGACAGAGAGAAACAGGTGAGAAGTGACGGAGAGACAGAGAGAAACAGGTGAGAAGTGATGGAGAGACAGAGAGAAACAGGGGAGAAGTGACTGAGAGACAGAGAGAAACAGGTGAGAAGCGACGGAGAGACAGAGAGAAACAGGTGAGAAGTGACGGAGAGACAGAGAGAAACAGGTGAGAAGTGATGGACAGACAGAGAGAAACAGGGGAGAAGTGACTGAGAGACAGAGAGAAACAGGTGAGAAGTGATGGACAGACAGAGAGAAACAGGTGAGAAGTGACGGAGAGACAGAGAGAAACAGGTGAGAAGTGACGGAGAGACAGAGAGAAACAGGTGAGAAGTGACTGAGACACAGAGAGAAACAGGTGAGAAGTGACTGAGACACAGAGAGAAACAGGTGAGAAGTGATGGAGAGACAGAGAGAAACAGGTGAGAAGTGATGGAGAGATAGAGAGAAACAGATGAGAAGCGACGGAGAGACAGAGAGAAACAGGTGAGAAGTGATGGAGAGACAGAGAGAAACAGGAGAGAAGTGATGGAGAGATAGAGAGAAACAGATGTGAAGCGACAGAGAGACAGAGAGAAACAGGTGAGAAGTGATGGAGAGACAGAGAGAAACAGGTGAGAAGTGACGGAGAGACAGAGAGAAACAGGTGAGAAGTGATGGAGAGACAGAGAGAAACAGGGGAGAAGTGACTGAGAGACAGAGAGAAACAGGTGAGAAGCGACGGAGAGACAGAGAGAAACAGGTGAGAAGTGATGGAGAGAGAGAGAAACAGATGAGAAGCGACGGAGAGACAGAGAGAAACAGGTGAGAAGTGATGGAGAGACAGAGAGAAACAGGTGAGAAGTGATGGAGAGATAGAGAGAAACAGATGTGAAGCGACAGAGAGACAGAGAGAAACAGGTGAGAAGTGATGGAGAGACAGAGAGAAACAGGTGAGAAGTGACGGAGAGATAGAGAGAAACAGATGAGAAGCGACGGAGAGACAGAGAAAAACAGGTGAGAAGTGATGGAGAGACAGAGAGAAACAGGTGAGAAGTGATGGAGAGACAGAGAGAAACAGGTGAGAAGTGATGGAGAGACAGAGAAACAGGTGAGAAGTGATGGAGAGACAGAGAGAAACAGCTGAGAAGTGACTGAGACACAGAGAGAAACAGGTGAGAAGTGATGGAGAGATAGAGAGAAACAGGTGAGAAGTGACGGAGAGACAGAGAGAAACAGATGAGAAGTGATGGAGACACAGAGAGAAACAGCTGTGAAGTGACTGAGACACAGAGAGAAACTGGTGAGAAGTGATGGAGAGATAGAGAGAAACAGGTGAGAAGTGATGGAGAGACAGAGAGAAACAGGTGAGAAGTGATGGAGAGACAGAGAGAAACAGCTGTGAAGTGACTGAGACACAGAGAGAAACTGGTGAGAAGTGATGGAGAGATAGAGAGAAACAGGTGAGAAGTGATGGAGAGACAGAGAGAAACAGGTGAGAAGTGATGGAGAGACAGAGAGAAACAGGGGAGAAGTGACTGAGAGACAGAGAGAAACAGGTGAGAAGTGATGGAGAGACAGAGAGAAACAGGGGAGAAGTGACTGAGAGACAGAGAGAAACAGGTGAGAAGCGACGGAGAGACAGAGAGAAACAGGTGAGAAGTGACGGAGAGACAGAGAGAAACAGGTGAGAAGTGATGGACAGACAGAGAGAAACAGGTGAGAAGTGACGGAGAGACAGAGAGAAACAGGTGAGAAGTGACGGAGAGACAGAGAGAAACAGGTGAGAAGTGACTGAGACACAGAGAGAAACAGGTGAGAAGTGACTGAGACACAGAGAGAAACAGGTGAGAAGTGATGGAGAGACAGAGAGAAACAGGTGAGAAGTGATGGAGAGATAGAGAGAAACAGATGAGAAGCGACGGAGAGTCAGAGAGAAACAGGTGAGAAGTGATGGAGAGACAGAGAGAAACAGGAGAGAAGTGATGGAGAGATAGAGAGAAACAGATGTGAAG
Organism: Taudactylus pleione; assembly: GCA_031769625.1. Lineage (NCBI taxonomy): Eukaryota > Metazoa > Chordata > Amphibia > Anura > Myobatrachidae > Taudactylus > Taudactylus pleione. The sequence goes on along the minus strand of JAUIMM010000376.1, from coordinate 8,714,091 downwards.
CGACAGAGAGACAGAGAGAAACAGGTGAGAAGTGATGGAGAGACAGAGAGAAACAGGTGAGAAGTGACGGAGAGATAGAGAGAAACAGATGAGAAGCGACGGAGAGACAGAGAAAAACAGGTGAGAAGTGATGGAGAGACAGAGAGAAACAGGTGAGAAGTGATGGAGAGACAGAGAGAAACAGGTGAGAAGTGATGGAGAGACAGAGAGAAACAGGTGAGAAGTGATGGAGAGACAGAGAAACAGGTGAGAAGTGATGGAGAGACAGAGAGAAACAGCTGTGAAGTGACTGAGACACAGAGAGAAACAGGTGAGAAGTGATGGAGAGATAGAGAGAAACAGGTGAGAAGTGACGGAGAGACAGAGAGAAACAGATGAGAAGTGATGGAGACACAGAGAGAAACAGATGAGAAGTGACTGAGACAGAGAGAAACAGGTGAGAAGTGATGGAGAGACAGAGAGAAACAGGGGAGAAGCAACGGAGACACAGAGAGAAACAGGTGAGAAGTGATGGAGAGACAGAGAGAAACAGGTGAGAAGTGATGGAGAGACAGAGAGAAACAGGTGAGAAGTGACTGAGACAGAGAGAAACAGGTGAGAAGTGATGGAGAGACAGAGAGAAACAAGGGAGAAGCGACGGAGAGACAGAGAGAAACAGGTGAGAAGTGACTGAGACACAGAGAGAAACAGGTGAGAAGTGATGGAGAGACAGAGAGAAACAGGTGAGAAGTGACTGAGACACAGAGAGAAACAGGTGAGAAGTGATGGAGAGACAGAGAAACAGGTGAGAAGTGACTGAGAGACAGAGAGAAACAGGTGAGAAGTGATGGAGAGACAGAGAGAAACAGGTGAGAAGTGATGGAGAGACAGAGAGAAACAGGGGAGAAGTGACTGAGAGACAGAGAGAAACAGGTGAGAAGCGACGGAGAGACAGAGAGAAACAGGTGAGAAGTGACGGAGAGACAGAGAGAAACAGGTGAGAAGTGATGGACAGACAGAGAGAAACAGGTGAGAAGTGATGGAGAGACAGAGAGAAACAGGTGAGAAGTGACTGAGACAGAGAGAAACAGATGAGAAGTGATGGAGAGACAGAGAAACAGGTGAGAAGTGATGGAGAGACAGAGAGAAACAGGTGAGAAGTGATGGAGAGACAGAGAGAAACAGGTGAGAAGTGACGGAGAGACAGAGAGAAACAGATGAGAAGCGACGGAGAGACAGAGAGAAACAGATGAGAAGCGATGGAGAGACAGAGAGAAACAGATGAGAAGCGACGGAGAGACAGAGAGAAACAGGTGAGAAGTGATGGAGAGACAGAGAGAAACAGGTGAGAAGCGACGGAGAGACAGAGAGAAACAGGTGAGAAGTGACTGAGACACAGAGAGAAACAGGTGAGAAGCGACTGAGACAGAGAGAAACAGATGAGAAGTGATGGAGAGACAGAGAGAAACAGGTGAGAAGTGATGGAGAGACAGAGAGAAACAGGTGAGAAGTGATGGAGAGACAGAGAGAAACAGGTGAGAAGTGACGGAGAGACAGAGAGAAACAGGTGAGAAGTGATGGAGAGATAGAGAGAAACAGATGAGAAGCGACGGAGAGACAGAGAGAAACAGGTGAGAAGTGATGGAGAGATAGAGAGAAACAGATGAGAAGTGATGGAGAGACAGAGAGAAACAGGTGAGAAGTGACGGAGAGATAGAGAGAAACAGATGAGAAGCGACGGAGAGACAGAGAAAAACAGGGGAGAAGTGATGGAGAGACAGAGAGAAACAGGTGAGAAGTGATGGAGAGACAGAGAGAAACAGGTGAGAAGTGATGGAGAGACAGAGAAACAGGTGAGAAGTGATGGAGAGACAGAGAGAAACAGCTGTGAAGTGACTGAGACACAGAGAGAAACTGGTGAGAAGTGATGGAGAGACAGAGAGAAACAGGTGAGAAGTGATGGAGAGACAGAGAGAAACAGGGGAGAAGTGACTGAGAGACAGAGAGAAACAGGTGAGAAGCGACGGAGAGACAGAGAGAAACAGGTGAGAAGTGACGGAGAGACAGAGAGAAACAGGTGAGAAGTGATGGACAGACAGAGAGAAACAGGTGAGAAGTGACGGAGAGACAGAGAGAAACAGGTGAGAAGTGACGGAGAGACAGAGAGAAACAGGTGAGAAGTGACTGAGACACAGAGAGAAACAGGTGAGAAGTGACTGAGACACAGAGAGAAACAGGTGAGAAGTGATGGAGAGACAGAGGGAAACAGGTGAGAAGTGATGGAGAGATAGAGAGAAACAGATGAGAAGCGACGGAGAGACAGAGAGAAACAGGTGAGAAGTGATGGAGAGACAGAGAGAAACAGGAGAGAAGTGATGGAGAGATAGAGAGAAACAGATGTGAAGCGACAGAGAGACAGAGAGAAACAGGTGAGAAGTGATGGAGAGACAGAGAGAAACAGGTGAGAAGTGACGGAGAGACAGAGAGAAACAGGTGAGAAGTGATGGAGAGACAGAGAGAAACAGGGGAGAAGTGACTGAGAGACAGAGAGAAACAGGTGAGAAGCGACGGAGAGACAGAGAGAAACAGGTGAGAAGTGACGGAGAGACAGAGAGAAACAGGTGAGAAGTGATGGACAGACAGAGAGAAACAGGGGAGAAGTGACTGAGAGACAGAGAGAAACAGGTGAGAAGTGATGGACAGACAGAGAGAAACAGGTGAGAAGTGACGGAGAGACAGAGAGAAACAGGTGAGAAGTGACGGAGAGACAGAGAGAAACAGGTGAGAAGTGACTGAGACACAGAGAGAAACAGGTGAGAAGTGACTGAGACACAGAGAGAAACAGGTGAGAAGTGATGGAGAGACAGAGAGAAACAGGTGAGAAGTGATGGAGAGATAGAGAGAAACAGATGAGAAGCGACGGAGAGACAGAGAGAAACAGGTGAGAAGTGATGGAGAGACAGAGAGAAACAGGAGAGAAGTGATGGAGAGATAGAGAGAAACAGATGTGAAGCGACAGAGAGACAGAGAGAAACAGGTGAGAAGTGATGGAGAGACAGAGAGAAACAGGTGAGAAGTGACGGAGAGACAGAGAGAAACAGGTGAGAAGTGATGGAGAGACAGAGAGAAACAGGGGAGAAGTGACTGAGAGACAGAGAGAAACAGGTGAGAAGCGACGGAGAGACAGAGAGAAACAGGTGAGAAGTGACGGAGAGACAGAGAGAAACAGGTGAGAAGTGATGGACAGACAGAGAGAAACAGGTGAGAAGTGATGGAGAGACAGAGAGAAACAGGTGAGAAGTGACGGAGAGACAGAGAGAAACAGGTGAGAAGTGACTGAGACACAGAGAGAAACAGGTGAGAAGTGACTGAGACACAGAGAGAAACAGGTGAGAAGTGATGGAGAGACAGAGAGAAACAGGTGAGAAGTGATGGAGAGATAGAGAGAAACAGATGAGAAGCGACGGAGAGACAGAGAGAAACAGGTGAGAAGTGATGGAGAGACAGAGAGAAACAGGTGAGAAGTGATGGAGAGATAGAGAGAAACAGATGTGAAGCGACAGAGAGACAGAGAGAAACAGGTGAGAAGTGATGGAGAGACAGAGAGAAACAGGTGAGAAGTGACGGAGAGATAGAGAGAAACAGATGAGAAGCGACGGAGAGACAGAGAAAAACAGGTGAGAAGTGATGGAGAGACAGAGAGAAACAGGTGAGAAGTGATGGAGAGACAGAGAGAAACAGGTGAGAAGTGATGGAGAGACAGAGAAACAGGTGAGAAGTGATGGAGAGACAGAGAGAAACAGCTGAGAAGTGACTGAGACACAGAGAGAAACAGGTGAGAAGTGATGGAGAGATAGAGAGAAACAGGTGAGAAGTGACGGAGAGACAGAGAGAAACAGATGAGAAGTGATGGAGACACAGAGAGAAACAGCTGTGAAGTGACTGAGACACAGAGAGAAACTGGTGAGAAGTGATGGAGAGATAGAGAGAAACAGGTGAGAAGTGATGGAGAGACAGAGAGAAACAGGTGAGAAGTGATGGAGAGACAGAGAGAAACAGCTGTGAAGTGACTGAGACACAGAGAGAAACTGGTGAGAAGTGATGGAGAGATAGAGAGAAACAGGTGAGAAGTGATGGAGAGACAGAGAGAAACAGGTGAGAAGTGATGGAGAGACAGAGAGAAACAGGGGAGAAGTGACTGAGAGACAGAGAGAAACAGGTGAGAAGTGATGGAGAGACAGAGAGAAACAGGGGAGAAGTGACTGAGAGACAGAGAGAAACAGGTGAGAAGCGACGGAGAGACAGAGAGAAACAGGTGAGAAGTGACGGAGAGACAGAGAGAAACAGGTGAGAAGTGATGGACAGACAGAGAGAAACAGGTGAGAAGTGACGGAGAGACAGAGAGAAACAGGTGAGAAGTGACGGAGAGACAGAGAGAAACAGGTGAGAAGTGACTGAGACACAGAGAGAAACAGGTGAGAAGTGACTGAGACACAGAGAGAAACAGGTGAGAAGTGATGGAGAGACAGAGAGAAACAGGTGAGAAGTGATGGAGAGATAGAGAGAAACAGATGAGAAGCGACGGAGAGTCAGAGAGAAACAGGTGAGAAGTGATGGAGAGACAGAGAGAAACAGGAGAGAAGTGATGGAGAGATAGAGAGAAACAGATGTGAAGCGACAGAGAGACAGAGAGAAACAGGTGAGAAGTGATGGAGAGACAGAGAGAAACAGGTGAGAAGTGACGGAGAGATAGAGAGAAACAGATGAGAAGCGACGGAGAGACAGAGAAAAACAGGTGAGAAGTGATGGAGAGACAGAGAGAAACAGGTGAGAAGTGATGGAGAGACAGAGAGAAACAGGTGAGAAGTGATGGAGAGACAGAGAGAAACAGGTGAGAAGTGATGGAGAGACAGAGAAACAGGTGAGAAGTGATGGAGAGACAGAGAGAAACAGTTGTGAAGTGACTGAGACACAGAGAGAAACAGGTGAGAAGTGATGGAGAGATAGAGAGAAACAGGTGAGAAGTGACGGAGAGACAGAGAGAAACAGATGAGAAGTGATGGAGACACAGAGAGAAACAGATGAGAAGTGACTGAGACAGAGGGAAACAGGTGAGAAGTGATGGAGAGACAGAGAGAAACAGGGGAGAAGCAACGGAGACACAGAGAGAAACAGGTGAGAAGTGATGGAGAGACAGAGAGAAACAGGTGAGAAGTGATGGAGAGACAGAGAGAAACAGGTGAGAAGTGACTGAGACAGAGAGAAACAGGTGAGAAGTGATGGAGAGACAGAGAGAAACAAGGGAGAAGCGACGGAGAGACAGAGAGAAACAGGTGAGAAGTGACTGAGACACAGAGAGAAACAGGTGAGAAGTGATGGAGAGACAGAGAGAAACAGGTGAGAAGTGACTGAGACACAGAGAGAAACAGGTGAGAAGTGATGGAGAGACAGAGAGAAACAGGTGAGAAGTGACTGAGACAGAGAGAAACAGATGAGAAGTGATGGAGAGACAGAGAAACAGGTGAGAAGTGATGGAGAGACAGAGAGAAACAGGTGAGAAGTGATGGAGAGACAGAGAGAAACAGGTGAGAAGTGACGGAGAGACAGAGAGAAACAGATGAGAAGCGACGGAGAGACAGAGAGAAACAGATGAGAAGCGATGGAGAGACAGAGAGAAACAGATGAGAAGCGACGGAGAGACAGAGAGAAACAGGTGAGAAGTGATGGAGAGACAGAGAGAAACAGGTGAGAAATGACTGAGACACAGAGAGAAACAGGTGAGAAGCGACGGAGAGACAGAGAGAAACAGGTGAGAAGTGACTGAGACACAGAGAGAAACAGGTGAGAAGCGACGGAGAGACAGAGAGAAACAGGTGAGAAGTGACTGAGACACAGAGAGAAACAGGTGAGAAGCGACTGAGACAGAGAGAAACAGATGAGAAGTGATGGAGAGACAGAGAGAAACAGGTGAGAAGTGATGGAGAGACAGAGAGAAACAGGTGAGAAGTGATGGAGAGACAGAGAGAAACAGGTGAGAAGTGACGGAGAGACAGAGAGAAACAGGTGAGAAGTGATGGAGAGATAGAGAGAAACAGATGAGAAGCGACGGAGAGACAGAGAGAAACAGGTGAGAAGTGATGGAGAGATAGAGAGAAACAGATGAGAAGTGATGGAGAGACAGAGAGAAACAGGTGAGAAGTGACGGAGAGATAGAGAGAAACAGATGAGAAGTGATGGAGAGACAGAGAAACAGGTGAGAAGTGATGGAGAGACAGAGAGAAACAGCTGTGAAGTGACTGAGACACAGAGAGAAACTGGTGAGAAGTGATGGAGAGATAGAGAGAAACAGGTGAGAAGTGACGGAGAGACAGAGAGAAACAGATGAGAAGTGATGGAGACACAGAGAGAAACAGATGAGAAGTGACTGAGACAGAGGGAAACAGGTGAGAAGTGATGGAGAGACAGAGAGAAACAGGTGAGAAGTGATGGAGAGACAGAGAGAAACAGGTGAGAAGTGATGGAGAGACAGAGAGAAACAGGTGAGAAGTGATGGAGAGACAGAGAGAAACAGGTGAGAAGTGATGGAGAGACAGAGAGAAACAGGTGAGAAGTGACTGAGACAGAGAGAAACAGGTGAGAAGTGATGGAGAGACAGAGAGAAACAAGGGAGAAGCGACGGAGAGACAGAGAGAAACAGGTGAGAAGTGACTGAGACACAGAGAGAAACAGGTGAGAAGTGATGGAGAGACAGAGAGAAACAGGTGAGAAGTGACTGAGACACAGAGAGAAACAGGTGAGAAGTGATGGAGAGACAGAGAAACAGGTGAGAAGTGACTGAGAGACAGAGAGAAACAGGTGAGAAGTGATGGAGAGACAGAGAGAAACAGGTGAGAAGTGATGGAGAGACAGAGAGAAACAGGGGAGAAGTGACTGAGAGACAGAGAGAAACAGGTGAGAAGCGACGGAGAGACAGAGAGAAACAGGTGAGAAGTGACGGAGAGACAGAGAGAAACAGGTGAGAAGTGATGGACAGACAGAGAGAAACAGGTGAGAAGTGATGGAGAGACAGAGAGAAACAGGTGAGAAGTGACTGAGACAGAGAGAAACAGATGAGAAGTGATGGAGAGACAGAGAAACAGGTGAGAAGTGATGGAGAGACAGAGAGAAACAGGTGAGAAGTGATGGAGAGACAGAGAGAAACAGGTGAGAAGTGACGGAGAGACAGAGAGAAACAGATGAGAAGCGACGGAGAGACAGAGAGAAACAGATGAGAAGCGATGGAGAGACAGAGAGAAACAGATGAGAAGCGACGGAGAGACAGAGAGAAACAGGTGAGAAGTGATGGAGAGACAGAGAGAAACAGGTGAGAAATGACTGAGACACAGAGAGAAACAGGTGAGAAGCGACGGAGAGACAGAGAGAAACAGGTGAGAAGTGACTGAGACACAGAGAGAAACAGGTGAGAAGCGACGGAGAGACAGAGAGAAACAGGTGAGAAGTGACTGAGACACAGAGAGAAACAGGTGAGAAGCGACTGAGACAGAGAGAAACAGATGAGAAGTGATGGAGAGACAGAGAGAAACAGGTGAGAAGTGATGGAGAGACAGAGAGAAACAGGTGAGAAGTGATGGAGAGACAGAGAGAAACAGCTGTGAAGTGACTGAGACACAGAGAGAAACTGGTGAGAAGTGATGGAGAGATAGAGAGAAACAGGTGAGAAGTGATGGAGAGACAGAGAGAAACAGGTGAGAAGTGATGGAGAGACAGAGAGAAACAGGGGAGAAGTGACTGAGAGACAGAGAGAAACAGGTGAGAAGCGACGGAGAGACAGAGAGAAACAGGTGAGAAGTGACGGAGAGACAGAGAGAAACAGGTGAGAAGTGATGGACAGACAGAGAGAAACAGGTGAGAAGTGACGGAGAGACAGAGAGAAACAGGTGAGAAGTGACGGAGAGACAGAGAGAAACAGGTGAGAAGTGACTGAGACACAGAGAGAAACAGGTGAGAAGTGACTGAGACACAGAGAGAAACAGGTGAGAAGTGATGGAGAGACAGAGAGAAACAGGTGAGAAGTGATGGAGAGATAGAGAGAAACAGATGAGAAGCGACGGAGAGACAGAGAGAAACAGGTGAGAAGTGATGGAGAGACAGAGAGAAACAGGAGAGAAGTGATGGAGAGATAGAGAGAAACAGATGTGAAGCGACAGAGAGACAGAGAGAAACAGGTGAGAAGTGATGGAGAGACAGAGAGAAACAGGTGAGAAGTGACGGAGAGATAGAGAGAAACAGATGAGAAGCGACGGAGAGACAGAGAAAAACAGGTGAGAAGTGATGGAGAGACAGAGAGAAACAGGTGAGAAGTGATGGAGAGATAGAGAGAAACAGGTGAGAAGTGACGGAGAGACAGAGAGAAACAGATGAGAAGTGATGGAGACACAGAGAGAAACAGATGAGAAGTGACTGAGACAGAGAGAAACAGGTGAGAAGTGATGGAGAGACAGAGAGAAACAGGGGAGAAGCAACGGAGACACAGAGAGAAACAGGTGAGAAGTGATGGAGAGACAGAGAGAAACAGGTGAGAAGTGATGGAGAGACAGAGAGAAACAGGTGAGAAGTGACTGAGACAGAGAGAAACAGGTGAGAAGTGATGGAGAGACAGAGAGAAACAAGGGAGAAGCGACGGAGAGACAGAGAGAAACAGGTGAGAAGTGACTGAGACACAGAGAGAAACAGGTGAGAAGTGATGGAGAGACAGAGAGAAACAGGTGAGAAGTGACTGAGACACAGAGAGAAACAGGTGAGAAGTGATGGAGAGACAGAGAAACAGGTGAGAAGTGACTGAGAGACAGAGAGAAACAGGTGAGAAGTGATGGAGAGACAGAGAGAAACAGGTGAGAAGTGATGGAGAGACAGAGAGAAACAGGGGAGAAGTGACTGAGAGACAGAGAGAAACAGGTGAGAAGCGACGGAGAGACAGAGAGAAACAGGTGAGAAGTGACAGAGAGACAGAGAGAAACAGGTGAGAAGTGATGGACAGACAGAGAGAAACAGGTGAGAAGTGATGGAGACACAGAGAGAAACAGGTGAGAAGTGATGGAGAGACAGAGAGAAACAGGTGAGAAGTGACTGAGACACAGAGAGAAACAGGTGAGAAGTGATGGAGAGACAGAGAAACAGGTGAGAAGTGACTGAGAGACAGAGAGAAACAGGTGAGAAGTGATGGAGAGACAGAGAGAAACAGGTGAGAAGTGATGGAGAGACAGAGAGAAACAGGGGAGAAGTGACTGAGAGACAGAGAGAAACAGGTGAGAAGCGACGGAGAGACAGAGAGAAACAGGTGAGAAGTGACGGAGAGACAGAGAGAAACAGGTGAGAAGTGATGGACAGACAGAGAGAAACAGGTGAGAAGTGATGGAGAGACAGAGAGAAACAGGTGAGAAGTGACGGAGAGACAGAGAGAAACAGGTGAGAAGTGATGGAGAGATAGAGAGAAACAGATGAGAAGCGACGGAGAGACAGAGAGAAACAGGTGAGAAGTGATGGAGAGATAGAGAGAAACAGATGAGAAGCGACAGAGAGACAGAGAGAAACAGGTGAGAAGCGACAGAGAGACAGAGAGAAACAGGTGAGAAGTGATGGAGAGACAGAGAGAAACAGGTGAGAAGTGACGGAGAGATAGAGAGAAACAGATGAGAAGCGACGGAGAGACAGAGAAAAACAGGGGAGAAGTGATGGAGAGACAGAGAGAAACAGGTGAGAAGTGATGGAGAGACAGAGAGAAACAGGTGAGAAGTGATGGAGAGACAGAGAAACAGGTGAGAAGTGATGGAGAGACAGAGAGAAACAGCTGTGAAGTGACTGAGACACAGAGAGAAACTGGTGAGAAGTGATGGAGAGATAGAGAGAAACAGGTGAGAAGTGATGGAGAGACAGAGAGAAACAGGTGAGAAGTGATGGAGAGACAGAGAGAAACAGGGGAGAAGTGACTGAGAGACAGAGAGAAACAGGTGAGAAGCGACGGAGAGACAGAGAGAAACAGGTGAGAAGTGACGGAGAGACAGAGAGAAACAGGTGAGAAGTGATGGACAGACAGAGAGAAACAGGTGAGAAGTGACGGAGAGACAGAGAGAAACAGGTGAGAAGTGACGGAGAGACAGAGAGAAACAGGTGAGAAGTGACTGAGACACAGAGAGAAACAGGTGAGAAGTGACTGAGACACAGAGAGAAACAGGTGAGAAGTGATGGAGAGACAGAGAGAAACAGGTGAGAAGTGATGGAGAGATAGAGAGAAACAGATGAGAAGCGACGGAGAGACAGAGAGAAACAGGTGAGAAGTGATGGAGAGACAGAGAGAAACAGGTGAGAAGTGATGGAGAGATAGAGAGAAACAGATGTGAAGCGACAGAGAGACAGAGAGAAACAGGTGAGAAGTGATGGAGAGACAGAGAGAAACAGGTGAGAAGTGACGGAGAGATAGAGAGAAACAGATGAGAAGCGACGGAGAGACAGAGAGAAACAGGTGAGAAGTGATGGAGAGATAGAGAGAAACAGGTGAGAAGTGACGGAGAGACAGAGAGAAACAGATGAGAAGTGATGGAGACACAGAGAGAAACAGATGAGAAGTGACTGAGACAGAGAGAAACAGGTGAGAAGTGATGGAGAGACAGAGAGAAACAGGGGAGAAGCAACGGAGACACAGAGAGAAACAGGTGAGAAGTGATGGAGAGACAGAGAGAAACAGGTGAGAAGTGATGGAGAGACAGAGAGAAACAGGTGAGAAGTGACTGAGACAGAGAGAAACAGGTGAGAAGTGATGGAGAGACAGAGAGAAACAAGGGAGAAGCGACGGAGAGACAGAGAGAAACAGGTGAGAAGTGACTGAGACACAGAGAGAAACAGGTGAGAAGTGATGGAGAGACAGAGAGAAACAGGTGAGAAGTGACTGAGACACAGAGAGAAACAGGTGAGAAGTGATGGAGAGACAGAGAAACAGGTGAGAAGTGACTGAGAGACAGAGAGAAACAGGTGAGAAGTGATGGAGAGACAGAGAGAAACAGGTGAGAAGTGATGGAGAGACAGAGAAACAGGTGAGAAGTGATGGAGAGACAGAGAGAAACAGCTGTGAAGTGACTGAGACACAGAGAGAAACAGATGAGAAGTGATGGAGAGATAGAGAGAAACAGGTGAGAAGTGATGGAGAGACAGAGAGAAACAGGTGAGAAGTGATGGAGAGACAGAGAGAAACAGGTGAGAAGTGACGGAGAGACAGAGAGAAACAGATGAGAAGTGATGGAGAGATAGAGAGAAACAGGTGAGAAGTGATGGAGAGACAGAGAAACAGGTGAGAAGTGACGGAGAGACAGAGAGAAACAGATGAGAAGTGACGGAGAGACAGAGAGAAACAGATGAGAAGTGATGGAGAGACAGAGAGAAACAGATGAGAAGTGATGGAGAGATAGAGAGAAACAGGTGAGAAGGGATGGAGAGACAGAGAAAAACAGATGAGAAGTGATGGAGAGACAGAGAAACAGGTGAGAAGTGATGGAGAGACAGAGAAACAGATGAGAAGTGATGGAGAGATAGAGAGAAACAGGTGAGAAGTGATGGAGAGACAGAGAGAAACAGATGAGAAGTGATGGAGAGGTAGAGAGAAACAGGTGAGAAGTGATGGAGAGACAGAGAGAAACAGGTGAGAAGTGATGGAGAGACAGAGAGAAACAGATGAGAAGTGATGGAGAGACAGAGAGAAACAGGTGAGAAGTGATGGAGACAGAGAGAAACAGGTGAGAAGTGATGGAGAGACAGAGAGAAACAGGTGAGAAGTGATGGAGAGACAGAGAAACAGGTGAGAAGTGATGGAGAGACAGAGAGAAACAGCTGTGAAGTGACTGAGACACAGAGAGAAACAGGTGAGAAGTGACGGAGAGACAGAGAGAAACATGAGAAGCGACGGAGAGACGGAGAGAAACAGGTGAGAAGTGACGGAGAGACAGAGAGAAACAGGGGAGAAGTGACTGAGAGACAGAGAGAAACAGATGAGAAGTGACGGAGAGACAGAGAGAAACAGGTGAGAAGTGATGGAGAGACAGAGAGAAACAGGTGAGAAGTGATGGAGAGACAGAGAAACAAGTGAGAAGTGATGGAGAGAAGAGAGAAACATGAGAAGCGACGGAGAGACAGAGAGAAACAGGTGAGAAGTGATGGAGAGACAGAGAGAAACAGGTGAGAAGTGACGGAGAGACAGAGAGAAACAGGGGAGAAGTGACTGAGAGACAGAGAGAAACAGGTGAGAAGTGACGGAGAGACAGAGAGAAACAGGTGAGAAGTGATGGAGAGACAGAGAGAAACAGGTGAGAAGTAATGGAGAGACAGAGAAACAGGTGAGAAGTGATGGAGAGACAGAGAGAAACAGCTGTGAAGTGACTGAGACACAGAGAGAAACAGGTGAGAAGTGATGGAGAGACAGAGAGAAACAGGTGAGAAGTGACGGAGAGACAGAGAGAAACAGGGGAGAAGTGACTGAGAGACAGAGAGAAACAGGTGAGAAGTGACGGAGAGACAGAGAGAAACAGATGAGAAGTGACGGAGAGACAGAGAGAAACAGGTGAGAAGTGATGGAGAGACAGAGTGAAACAGGTGAGAAGTGATGGAGAGACAGAGAAACAAGTGAGAAGTGATGGAGAGACAGAGAGAAACATGAGAAGCGACGGAGAGACAGAGAGAAACAGGTGAGAAGTGATGGAGAGACAGAGAGAAACAGGTGAGAAGTGACGGAGAGACAGAGAGAAACAGGGGAGAAGTGACTGAGAGACAGAGAGAAACAGGTGAGTAGTGATGGAGAGACAGAGAAACAGGTGAGAAGTGATGGAGAGACAGAGAGAAACAGGTGAGAAGTGATGGAGAGACAGAGAAACAAGTGAGAAGTGATGGAGAGACAGAGAGAAACAGGTGAGAAGTGACTGAGACAGAGAGAAACAGGTGAGAAGTGATGGAGAGACAGAGAGAAACAGGGGAGAAGCGACGGAGAGACAGAGTGAAACAGGTGAGAAGTGACTGAGACACAGAGAGAAACAGGTGAGAAGTGACGGAGAGACAGAGAGAAACAGGTGAGAAGTGATGGAGAGACAGAGAAACAGGTCAGAAGTGATGGAGAGAGAGAAACAGGTGAGAAGTGATGGAGAGACAGAGAGAAACAGGTGAGAAGTGATGGAGAGACAGAGAGAAACAGGTGAGAAGCGACGGAGAGACAGAGAGAAACAGATGAGAAGTGATGGAGAGATAGAGAGAAACAAGTGAGAAGTGACTGAGAGACAGAGAGAAACAGGTGAGAAGTGACGGAGAGACAGAGAGAAACAGCTGTGAAGTGACGGAGAGACAGAGAGAAACAGATGAGAAGTGATGGAGACACTGAGAGAAACAGATGAGAAGTGATGGAGACACAGAGAGAAACAGGTGAGAAGCGACGGAGAGACAGAGAGAAACAGGGGAGAAGCGACGGAGAGACAGAGGGCCTGATTCAGAGCCGGACGTTATTTGCGCTCGCTCGTTCAGAAAAAGGGGCCGGCTATTTAAATTGAGCGCTCGCTCTTTGCGGTCTGTTGACGCCTCTATGTCTGAGCGAGCGAACAAAATATGCGCTCGCTATTTTGTAAAGACGCCCCCTGGCCGCTCGCATCCTACGTCATCTCCGCTATTTATTTGATTAATCGAGTACATCGAAAGGCGTCTGAACTGCTCGCAGTGCTTGTGGTTGGATTTTCCTACCGCAATCATGCGAGCAGTTCAGGCTAAGAAACAACCAAGTGACGTGGTCGATGACGCTGCTTTGTTAATTATGCACACCCTTAAAACGCCCGTTTTGACCTTTTGGCACGCCTGCGTTCGGATCTCCACTCCCCGATTTCAAGCACCTTCCCCTGTTACCACCCACAAACGCCTCATTCTGTCACTCAAATTAGCAGGCATTCGCTATTTTGCGAGCGCACAATTTCCGACCGCAATGACTGGTTCGCGCATGCGTATTACAACCCATATGCATGCGCAGTTGTGCGAACATCGCTCGGAACGAACGAGCGGCCGCTTACGAACGGCTCTGAATCAGCCCAGATGCCCTGATTCAGAGCCGGACGCTCTGACAGAGCGCTCGCTCTGAATCAGGGCTGTCCTTCTTGATTTTTAGAGAGGCCTCCTGGCCGCTCGTATAGCTGTGGGTGACTACCCACAGCTATAGCGAGCGGCCTGGAAGATGGTCGCGATGGTCTTGACAGGCTTGCGATGAGACCCTTGTGGTATGGTCTTGTTGCCGCAAGCCCTAGAGAGCTTTCGGCTCAAACAGAGCCGAAAGCACTCCCACTGACATCACTTGTGATGTCAGTGGGGCCGACCCCAGACGGTAGGCGTTCCCATGGGAACGTCTCCGTCTGGGCAGCCACACCCCCGGCACGCCCACCAAAGGGGGCATGCTGTCACTCAAAATCGACAGCACGCCCCCTTAGGTACAAGACCCGGAGCAACGGAGTGCCCGTCGCTATCCGGATCTCGCGCATGCGCACGATGGAGCCGGCTCAGTCGTGCACATGCGCACTGGGCCGACACCGACCCGCTTGCGAGCGCTCGGCGCTCACGAGCGGGTCTGAATCAGACCCAGAGAGAAACAGGTGAGAAGTGACGGAGAGAAACAGGTGAGAAGTGACTGAGAGACAGAGAGAAACTGGGACCTCATTCAGAGGCGGTCGCAAGAAGCGATCACTCTCTCTGAATGAGTGCGGGCGCTTCTTTTTTTTTGGTGCGGCCTCCTGGTTGCAAGCTAATTTGTGGGTTACCACCCACAGCTTAGCTAGTGACCAGGGTGATGGTCGCGGTGGTGATCACCATCGCGACCATCGGGGCTTGCGACCAGACCCTAAGGTTGGGTCTGGGCACTCGCAAGCCCCAGGGAGCTTTCTGCTCTGATGGAGCAGGAAGTTCCCCACTGACATCACTGCTGATGTCAGTGCGGCCGCCCACAAAACGGTAGGCGTTCCTTAAGGAACGCCTACGTTTTGGAAACCACCACCCCCAGCCCGCCTACGGCCATCGACCCGGTTGCGAGCACATCAGTGCTTGCGACCGGGTCTGAATGACCCTCCGGGTGAGAAGAGACCGAGAGAGCCAGGTGAGAAGAGAGAGAGAGAGACAGAGAGAACCAGGTGAAAAGAGACAGACAGAGAGAATAAGAAAGACAGGGGCCAGATGTACTAAGCTCTGGAAAGTGATAAATTGGAGAGTGATAAACCAGCAGCCACTCAGCTCCTAACTGTCATGTTACAGGTTGTGTTTGATAAATGACAGTTGGGAGCTGATTGGTTAGTATTTTATCACTTTCCAGAGCTTAATACATCAGCCCCATGGGGAGATGCACTAAGCCTTGGAGAGTGATAAAGTACCAACCAATCAGCTCCTAAATATCAGTTTACAGGCTGTCTGAAAAATGACAGGACCTGATTGGTTGGTACTTTATCACTCTCCAAGGCTTAGTGAATTTCACAGAGAGAAATAGATATTAGAGGTGTGACAGAGACAGAGGGATAGAGACATGTGAGACGTTACTAAGAGACAGAAGGGGAACAGTATCAAACCTTGTAACTAGGACAAATGGAGGTGCTACCCATAGCAACCAATCAGATTGTAGCTATCATGTTATGGAGAGTACTAGATAATGATAACTAGAAGCCGAGAGAGAAGGGAATCTCTAGTGAAAGCATGGGGACGTTTATTTAACAAGTGTAATGCTTTAAATGTGACCTACCACCTTAATTTATTAGTTAAGAGCTGCCACTCGCTTAGGGGTGAGGAGTGTGAATAAACTGAAGTTGACATTTGAGATATTTATGATTTTAAGGTGATTATTAATACCTGAGTGCCCGCTTTTGTATCCATATACAATTTATATATATATCTCTGGGAAAATGGCTGCAGCGCCATTTCTCCAGTGATTTCTGCCTGCAGCACTAATGTAGGACTCCAAAGGGGTGAGCATAATATACGGGTGCAAGGTGTGCAGTGTGGGCCCCTGTCGACCCTGGGGCCCGTTTGCACCGCACACCCTGCACCCATTATTGGTCCTGGCTCAATTTCACCAGTAACCAAGAAACATTTTGGCCATAGCTACAGCTTTCCACATTCCCTCTGGTGCCCAGGGGGAGCTACCAGCTTAATACAAACACAATGACAACTCTCCCTTCAGTGCTCTATGCCAGTCTCTGCAGTCACTATAATTATCACCGTCCTCATTCCATTCATAATACTAATCATCAGCGTCACACTTGCCGACACTCACAGTCCACTACGTAGGCTGCACACCACAGACACACTCACATCAGATGAGGGTTTGTCAGTGCGTCTCTGCTGCCTAAACACTTCCAACCTCCATGTAAGGTCTTTAACAACTTATCAGATTTGGAAACAGTCTTATGATTATGAATGATACAGTCTGCAGACCGCCCAGGCTGTCCTTTGCCTCTGAGCTGTCACATGCGGTCTCGTACCATGATCTGGCTGGCAATGTCCCTCAGATCCTGGCCCCCGCGTCCTCCTTTCCTCACAGCAGCAGAATTCCTCTGGGAGAGAAGCAAAGGGCTGAATCACTCATATATAGAGGTAGGTGGTGGGTATAGTGAAAAATACAATACTGAAGATATAACATTGGTGTCAGATACCTCAAAATTATAACTGGGGATCTAATAGAAAGGCATAATATAAATGTTAATGGGTATAATATAATATAAATATTACTCTCAGAGACATTCAGGGTAAAGGGACGGAAACTGGTATTTTGAATCAACTTGATTTTGATTTTATATACATTAAGTACATAGCAAGAAAACAGAACATTACAATAGAACCACGGGCAGGGAGTAAGGAGTACAGGGGCAAGGGTAGGGCAGCTCAGTGTGGCCAGTGGGAGCAGGCAGTGAAGAGTCACAGAGGAGGTGGGAAACAGGTCTCAATGGTTCTGTACGTAGCATATAGGCAAACCAAGAGCCAGAGTTGCTAAAAAGAGGACAATGGGCCTGATCAATTACCAATCGCAACTGCGATTACGCACGCAATCGGCCGATTGTTGCGTTCTGTGCATGTGTATGCATCGCAGCGCGCCTGCACGAACCGGCTGCTGCGATCAGGACAGCGATCACAGTGACTACGCAGACCCATCGAAGAGTGATTGACAGGAAGTGCCATTTGTGGCCGGTGACGGGGGGGGGGGGTGAAAGATAGGCGTGCCGGGGCTTTTGAATGCCGTTGCAGGGGCATGCATAAATTATCTACTGCGATGCCATACGCAGCCAGAGTACTCATAGCGTGCGCTGATGTTAGCAATTCCTGAGTAAGGTCAGAGCTTGTGCAAGTGTGCATGAGGCTGCGATGGTTCTCCATGTTACCGATGGTTTCGCAGTCTCGCTGAGGATTTCGGATGTGTGTAAGGTAAAGTGGGCGTCCTTATGTAGTGCTGCGACGGCATAGCAATCGCAAGGATTAGCTTACTATTGTAGTGAGTACGTGCATAATTGCTATTGCAATCGCAGTTGCGATCCGTAATGAATCAGGCCCAATGAGAAAAGGATGAGGGGTAAAAAAAAAATTCTGATGTGTTCCGCAATACATTTGGCTCCCCATTTGGCTCTCCATATGTATTTAAAGTGGCCTGAAGCAGATATAAGAGATATGCACTGCAGCCAGGCGGCACTGCAGGCCCCATAGAATTATACGGGCTGCCACGTGCCAGCATGCACCAAGCTCCGAAGAGGGAACTTTCTGGAGCTTGTGCCCGATAGGCCTATAGAAGCCTATGGGCTTCTTTCCGCAAAGTGGCCCACAGAGGGATCCGAAAGGCTGCTTTGCCGATAGTGGCCACTAGCGCCTGCGCAGCCCATTACTTCACACGGGTCATAAAACCGGAACTGAAGATATCGCTGGGACAGCTGGGTGTCGTGGAGCTGTTCCGCCAAGAAAGATAGAAGATCCCTCAGGTAAGTAAGCGGTGATGTCTGCTGATGATCGCATTATAAATATAATCATTAATACATCTCGCCACTGGAGAAAGATAAAGCGTAGGAGTTGCCCAAAGAAGCCAATCAGCTTCTAACTGTCAATTCAAAGATTGTGCAAGGTAAATTAGAGCTAGAAGCTGATTGGTTGCTTTGGACAACTTCTCCACTTTATCGCTCTCAAAGGTTAGATACATATCACTGTATATATGGAGCATAACACACATGATCCAAGACATGAAAACAGCCCGTCCCTTCCCCCGCACACAGCTGCCCATGTGGCTATACCGTGCGTCAGCTGGTCTCCTTCCATTCAGTGAAGAGTTTGTGTCTTCTTCAGTGTTACACAACCCAAGCTTCCTCTAAGACCGTGCACACGATAATGTTC
The DNA here is from genome assembly GCA_031769625.1 of Taudactylus pleione. NCBI lineage: Eukaryota > Metazoa > Chordata > Amphibia > Anura > Myobatrachidae > Taudactylus > Taudactylus pleione. Next base: position 8,695,698 of record JAUIMM010000376.1, on the reverse strand, counting down.
GCACAGAATTCACAATTGTTTGTTATTTTCACCAATCAGGGATGAGGCTGCCACCCTATGAGCTCCGTCTGTATCCGGGCAAACTAGGTGTCAATGTTCTAATGACACAAGAGTGGATGTTCCATAAATTCCAAGCACTGTATGGGACCCCAGTGCACCCACGGCTTTCCTGCCGCTATGTTCCTCACTAAGCATTGTGGGGGCCATTACCAGAGGTCACAGTCAGCTGCACTTTGCTGATGTACTATTATGTCGCTAAGCCCCCTGGTTTTTGATCGTTTTCTTCTACCTCAGGGTTACAAATAGTGGGGCTGATACAGAGTGGTATGTACGCAATGCCCAGGAAACAGACGCACCTATGCAGCCTATGCAGTCTTGTGTGACCCTGGCACATAAACCTTCCGGCTCCTGAAGAGATGGGACGGTGCCCGGGAAGGAGTGCCCTAATGTAGGCCCAAGTACAGCAAGGAAATGCACACCGGGATTCAGGCACATATATGCCAACGCTGATTGGTGCTTTCGGCATTGTTTGGAGATAAATTATATTTTTCTGTGTGTATTTTGGTACACAAGACTGGGAATTTTATCTGCTGTATTAAGCAGATATTTTTATGCGCATTTTGCATGCAAAAAAGATTGTCAGAGAACATGGTCGGAAGTGTAGGTGACGTGTGCCTGGCGTAAACCGGGGGCATATACTACCGACAGAAATATTTTGCGTGCATCTCATTTATCATAAATTATGCTCACTCTGAAACGAAGTATCATGCCCGGTAACTGTAGGTACCACCTTGTAGGCTATATTAAAGGGGATTACATAAAGGTTAAATAGAAAGGGAGCCAAGTAACACTTCCAGTGCTTATCTCTTTCATTGACACTTGTGTTTTGGGGAACACGGTGAATATACTGCAGACAGCAAATAATGTGCCTGGTGTATGTGCTCACTGCCCCTTACCTTCTCCTCCATAGCCCTCAGGATGGCATCTGCCTGTTGCCACAAAGTCGCAGCTTCTAGAGCCAGCTGCAGACTCTGATGATGCTCTTCTAGAGAGGTCTGCAGCCTCAGCCACCTGCGGCGACAAACATGTCAAAGGGTTTCTTACTTACATAATGTTCAATTGAAAAGACAGAACCACCTGCTCTTCCTCTGTCTCAATTCACATAACGCCGGGGTCATTGTGTGTTCTCTAGAGAGCCTAAGGGCCATTCAATAAAAGGCTAAATTCTACTTTCAGATCTGGAGATTAGAAGATCGCCAGAGTCCGCTCACCCCCTTTTCTAACCACACTTCTACTAATTCAGGAGATACCAACTCATTCCAGCAGCATTTACTGCATAAAGGGACCATTGGTAGTGTCTTTACTTCATGCACATTTCTACACATCACTATATTCACATTATTACTATTTGTGCGCATATAAATGGAAACATTGCACCTTTTCACCTAAGATACTGTGCCTATAACCAGAGACACTGCACCCATCACCCAATATACTGTGCCTATAACCAGAGATACTGCGCCCATTGCCCAAAACACTGCACCCATCACCCAATATACTGTGCCTATAACCAGAGATACTGCGCCCATTGCCCAAAACACTGCACCCATCACCCAATATACTGTGCCTATAACCAGAGATACTGCGCCCATTGCCCAAAACACTGCGCCCATCACCCAAGGTACTGTGCCTATAACCAGAGATACTGTGCACCCATTGCCCAAAACACTGCGCCCATCACCCAATATACTGTGCCTATAACCAGAGATACTGCGCCTATTGCCCAAAACATTGCGCTTATCACTAAAAACACTGCGCCCATCACCCATTATACTGTGCCTTGAAGCAGAGATACTGCGCCCATCACCCAAGATACTACGCCTATCACCCATAACATTGCGCCTATTGCCATTCAGTATGGAACTCTCTGATCCACCCACCTGGACTTTCACAACTACCAAGTTGTCAACTACTCAATGTGTACCGCACTCCCTGTCTCCCCCCCCCCCATAGAAGCCAGCGCCACTGCAGTACATTCGTTATATCATGTAATGAGAGAGCTTGTGTGCTGATATGCAGCATCTTTGCAGTTTGATACATTATCTTTATTGTTTCTAAAGCTGCAGAGACTGGGTCATACACTGACACTGACACTGAAAGGTGACATTACACTTGTCAGACCCCCTCCTCACATCCTATTGAGCTGTTTCCTCCTGGTGGAGGTCCCTTTGCTCTCTGCCCGTCCTTGTTTCTCCAGCTTCTGGGCCAGCCTGTTGATGTTTTCCTGCAGGTTGCGGTAATACAGCTGATCCTGGAATATAAATGCAGATCTTTAAATCCATATCTGATATATTACTATGAACGTTTTCTGTTGGAGCTTTGGGCCTGACTCAGAACCGCTCGCTAGAATGCGTTCTCACGCAGCCGTCAACAGCCAGAGTATGCAAATCACGCGATCACTAACGAGACATTAGCACGCCCACTATGTCTTGCCGTGCGATCACGGTATGTATTTAGACGCCCACCAAACAGTCACAAGACGCCCACTTTCCCTTCGTAACACACAGCTCCAGGAAGTGTATTAAACAATCGGTAACATCGGCTGACATCGGACCCATACGCACCACTTGTGGCTGACCATACCCTACCGCAAGCACCACGAGTGCTTCAGTGTGTAATTCAGCCATGTAACGTGTATGTTGACGATGTGTCTTAATTATGCACGCCATTCAGACGCACAGACACGCCTGCATTTGCACCACCATACCTCCATTTCCTTCAACCTCCCCGTCACCACCCACAAACGACACGACCTGTCACTCATGCTTGCCGAGCATCTGTGTACAAGGGGCGAACGCTTCGCGATCACATGGACTGGTTCGCGCACACGCATTGCGTCTTATACGCATGCGCAGATTACACACATCGGCAGGCTACGTGTGAACGCAGCCTAGCGACCGGGTCTGAATCAGGCCTTTTGTTCGAACACTATGACTTATCCACTGAGTCTGCAGAACAAGTTCCCATATGTTCTGTGCTGGTCCCTTATGACCCCCATCTTCATATCTGATCACTGATAGATCTGAGACCAGTATTATTCTGAGGAAGACCCCCCTGTGGTACCTTACCTAGTCTAACTACCTCCCACCCAAGTTGGTACGTACTGGTCTATCCACATCAGTTGCGCCCAGATCGCATTGCAAATGCCATCATTAGTAAATGGTCCCCTAAATTAGACCCTATGACAGCAATTGTGTTATGGAGTCACCTGTTTCAGGTCCAGGATTCGGCGAGTTAGTTGCATTTTGTCGAAGTTCTCATCCAGGAGAACGCTGAGTGGGGGGTTCTCTTCCTGAGGGGGCAATGACCGAAAATCAGACACCACAATGGCGATAAAAATAAATAAAGTGTTATAAATAAGCAGCGCTATGATGGGAGAGAAATGATCACGCTTATGGGACAGGCTGGACCCAACGATATATTTGCCTCTTGGCTCTGATCATGTTATACCCCCACCTGGCCTTTTGTAGACAATGTGTATGGCTGGAAACGTGTCAACGTGCTGAATTGCCCACCTGACGTATAACGCGGAGCCTCCACAGTACGATGTGAGAACTGCTGCAGGTATGAGGGACTGTCTGGAAACGCACATGGCAGACTGCATGAAACCATTATAAACATCCACCCTCCTATCACCCTATCACAACTCTCGTAGGTTTCAACTTTCTCTCCTAAAATACTGATGAGTTTAATCTGATATTTGTAGCACATTAATCATTACAGAGAGGGAACATTGGGACTGTATATACTCAATGCAGCACTTTGCTGGAATGGATTTTGTTATTATAATGATTAACGTGCGGCTAGATCTGTAAATCACCCTGGGATGTTCCACCTACCTCTGGATACATATAAAGGTCCAGTATTTTATTTTATTTTGGGGGGGGGGGAATTTTCCCCCTCCTCCGCCCCTAAACAGTTTTTACAGCACTCCAGTCCAGGGAATAAATCTGACGACTGGTTAGAATCCATAACAGTGTTACTGAAACGTTACTGTTACTGTGTACACCAAATCCTGGATGGAGATGAGATGGGTGAGGGGAACGGGATGTAGGGGTGATAGAGCCCTGGCTCCATATGACGGGCACCTGGCAGCTCTTACCTTCTCTCTCATCCATATCTCCAGCTCATCTGCTTTCTTATTGAACTCAAGCAGAGCTTTAGCTCCACCGACTGCTTTGTTCTGATTGGTCGCTGTTTGTTTCAGCAGCTGCCATTGGTCCCTCAGCGTCTGGAGCTGTGTGCGGACGGAAGCGGCGTTGGAGGTCTGGCTCCTGGAGAGATGATCTCCCATCTGTACTGAGGAACATCAAATAGTGAGAGCGAGTAGGGTCCTATCCATCGCCTGGTAACCACCACGTGTGCTCTGGATACCAGGAATTACCTGCCAGCGAGTGCTGCACTCAATACACTAACTCTATCATTTACTTAGAGCAGTAATCTGTACAGCAAGTCCCGTAGTAGGAAACACTGGCCCTCATTCAGAGCCGCTCGCTATTTGCGGTCGTTCGTTTTCTAAAAAGGGGTGGCTATTCAAATGAACCGTTCGCACATTGCGGTCTGTTCACGCCTCTAAGTCTGAACGAGCGAGCAAAACATGCGAACGTAAATTTGAAAAATACGCCCCCTGACTGCTTGCACCATACGTCATGTCCGCTATTTATTAGATTAATCGAGTACATCGACCAGCGTATGAACTGCTCGCTATTCTTGTGGTTGGTTTTTTCAACCACTATTTTGCGAGCAGTTCTGAGTTAAAAAAAACCTAGTGATGTGGTCAATGACGCTGCTGGATTAATTATGCACTCCCTTAAAACGCCCGTTTTGACCTTTAAGCACGCCTGCGATCGGATCTCCACTCCCCGTTTTCAAGCACCTTCCCCTGTTACCACCCACATACGCCTCATTCTGTCACTCAAATTAGCAGGCATTCACTATTTTGCGAGCACATGAATTTCGGCCGCACTGACTGGTTCGCGCATGCGTATAACGATCCGTACGCATGCGCAGTTGGGCAAACATCGCTCGGAGCGAACGAGCTGCCGCTTACGAGTGGCTCTGAATCAGGCCCTCTGTCGATATTATTTAGTTACAATGGAAAAACACTGATTCACAGTAACACTAAACACAGCTTTATATCTAAAAAGATCCAGTAATTAGTAATAATGAGAGAGAACCTTAGGACCTAAACCTGCGACTAGCGGCTGGAGAGTTAGATCTATGGTTCTGTGTAAACAAATATGGGGTGGCACATTGTCTGCACCTGGCTCAGCTTCATCATTGTGCTCTCAAAGTCTGTGATGTCCCCCTGTATAGACAGCGCCCCCTGTTCCCAGTCCTGCAGGGGGCAGATATCACACTGGTCATTCAGGTCCTGGAGTTTTCCCCGGACCCAGGTCTCTGCCTGCAGGAGACAGAGTGATATAATGTGAGAACAGGACTGTGACATAATCACTATGACAAACACAATACAACAAGATACAAGGTAGCAAATCACTGATGCAATAACTTTTGGGGTATATGTACTAAGACTTGGAGAGAGATAAAGTACCAACCATTCAGCTCCTGTCATTTTTCAACGCAGCCAGTTAGGAGTTGATTGGTTGGTACTTTATCTCTCTCCAAGGCTTAGTACATCTCTCCTTCTATAATTAAATATTGCTACATTACTGGCGGACAGTATCCTCACTGATACACTGGATCAAGCCATTATAATCATAGTGACATTACACGATCCACACGTTACCTCTTTACTGACAAGCAGCACCCTCACTGATACACTGGATCAAGCCATTTTAATCTTACTGACATTACATTATGCACTTGTTACCTCTTACTGACACGTAGGATCCACTCATCACCTCCTTACTGACACACACACACACACAATGCACCTGACTTGATAGAGAGGTCACATGACCCTTGCTGTTTTCCATATATGTTTTGCTGTAATGTCCTCAGGGAAGGTTATCATATTGTCTCTTATATTGGGAGCTCTCTGCTGCCTGAGACATCCAGGCAGTGTCTCTTCAGAGACACACAGCCCATCTGATCCGTGACTGAGTCCCAGGAGAGAGAGAGCAATTCCTGGCTGTGGATCCCGGACAGGTTCATCACCTCCATAGAAACAAGGGTCTAGTAGTTACTACATAAACACAGACTGGAAAAGTCAGTATTGTGTGGGCGGGGTCTTCTCCTTGTCAGTCCGTGGCCCCCAGGCTGACCCTTCACTGTTTTATTCTAATGTGGTCATGAGAATTCTGACTCCTGGCTGCAGAGGACAGCACTTTGGAGACAATGATAGATTCTATTTCCAAAGAACTTTTATTGCGCAAATTATCAGTAAAACATAGAGATATCCGGATGTCACTGTGGACAGCACTCACTAACACCCCTTTCAGACATCAAATCTGAGAATTTATTGGGGCACGCCAAATCTACCCGGGATCTGCTTATGTCTGAAAGGATCAGACCCGGGTTGACAGTCCTGGGGTCTGAAAGAATCAGACCCGGGTTGACAGTCCTGGGTCCACGACCCTGCAATCGGCCAACTTTATTCCCGGGACTTGCAACCAGGGTCAGTGATCCAGTTTATGTCTAAATGAAGGAGCTGATTGGCTGTTCAGGGCTGCCTGGGGCTGTTACAGATGACCTCATCGGCGGCAGACGGCAGACAGGCAAAGCAGCATCTCCTTTACATGACTTCACACTGAATGCCAGGGCAGACACGGCTTATGAAAAATCCGGGTCTGCGGTGTAATGTGAAAGGGGTTCTCCGAGCTGGGACCCGGTAACATCCGTGTTGAAAAACCCAGGTAGGAGCCGTGTATTTGCCAGGGCATTTGCCTGAAAGGGGTATAACATGCAATAGTGGTGATATTAAACATAATATAGACTCTATATACAAAGAGCGCTTTATTTTGAAACACAGAGGAATACAGCACCATGAAATGACATCTGAATAGATACATAAAACTTATTTTCCTTTCATATTAACTTGGGATTCCTGAAAATAGGCAATTGTGGACATTTACCACCAGACAAGACAGATACTGGGGGCCTGATTCAGCAAGGAACGTACGCTAGCAGACGCACGCACCCAGCCGCTGCGAGGATATGCTAATCAATGCAAACGCACACAGACCGCAGCACAAGATGCAGACGCCCAGCCCCATATTAAGCCGCCCATCTCTCTTTACTCACAGCCTGATGAGAACGCAAGATAGCGTAAACATCGGTAACATCGAGAACCATCGACCACATTTGCATAATAGTGATTGACCAGACCTCGCGCAGGATCTTGGCAATTTCCTGTGTGCACGGAGTCTCATCACTGTGTGTGTCGCCGCACTGGCTTAACTATGGACGCCTAAAATGGCGTCCCAACGCATAGACATGCCTGCGTTCGCCCGACCACACCCCCGTCACCACCCACAAACGGCACTTCCTGTCAATCAATATCGGGTCTGCGTACACGTTGCGTGTAGTCTGCGTACGCTTACCCGATCGCACCGGTTAGTTCGCTCACGCGCAGTGCGATGCATACGCATGAGCAGTACGGAAACATCGCCCAAGTGCGTGCGTGCTCTCCTGTGCGTTCCTTGCTGAATCAGGTCCTGACTGCAAATGTCTGATATTAAAGTTAGTTTAGCATGAGGGGATAGACCCTCAGCAGTCTGTAACAAAGGAGAGGTGCACTGAGGAGGGAACCCCCTTATTTCTGTGCTTCACTTTAGGACATTTTACTAAGGGAGACTGTATAGAGATATTCTAATAAGGTAGGACATGAACCATATGAGCCCTTGACACCCTACTAGATGCTCACTCACTACTCCCTGCCCTGACAGTAACCGTAAACACAAGGAACGGAGTCGTAAAAATGTCATGTGCACAAATGTGATAATTTAGATAAAGAAAAGGTTTTAAATATATATTTACAGAAAATATACCTGTTTTATATCCAGGCTGAGCTGTGCAATTAAAGAGTCAGTCTCCAGAGAGGGTCTTCCCCTGGTAAGAACACTTCCACTAGGGGGAGCAATCCTCACACTGTTATTCTGGGCGAAATCATGAGGAATTCCTGGACACTGCAATGAAAACATCAGCATGGTTAATGTCCCACTGACAGTCTCCAGTGACAACATCATTAAACACCCATCTCCAGACACTCTGTCTCTGGACAACCCAAATGTAGTTACCCCCATCTCCAGACACCATATATTGGGACATCCCATCTCCAGACACCATATATAGGGACATCTCATCTCCAGACACTATATATCGGGACAACCCATCTCCAGAAGCCCATCTCCGTAGACCTCATCTCCAGACACTACATCTCCAGTCAGTCTGTCTCCATACCCCTCTTCTCCACACAGCTTGTCTCTATACCCCTCTTCTCCACACAGCTTGTCTCCATACCCCTCTTCTCCACACAGCTTGTCTCCATACCCCTCTTCTCCACATAGCTTGTCTCCGTACCCATCATCTCCACACAGCTTGTCTCCATACCCATCATCTCCACACAGCTTGTCTCCGTACCCATCATCTCCACACAGCTTGTCTCTATACCCCTCTTCTCCACACAGCTTGTCTCCATACCCATCATCTCCACACAGCTTGTCTCGTACCCATCATCTCCACACAGCCTGCCTCCGGACACCCCATCTCTAGGCACACCATAATTAAACACCCAATCTATATATACAAGTCCAGGTACCCTATGAAAAAACACTCGATCTCCAGAAGCCATCGCCAAACACCTCATTAATAAACACCACATCTGCAGATGCTCCATCTCTGGACACCATGTTTCCTTACACCTCATCCCCAGATACTACATCTCCAGATTTCCCATCTGCAGACACCCCATGTCTAAACACCTCATAATTAAATACCCCATCTCCAGATACCCCATCTCTAGGACCCTCATCATTAAACACCACATCTCCAGACAATCCATCTCCAGTCACCCCATCTCTGGGAACTATGTTTCTGGACACCCTATCTCCAGACACCACATTATTAAACAATCTGCAAATACCCCAGAACAAGACACCGCAGCATTAAACAGCCTATATCTAGTACCCCATAAAAAGACACTCCGGCATTAATCAGCCCATAACCAGTACCCCTTAACAATACACTCCAGCATTAAACAGCCCATATCTAGTACCCCATAACAATACACTCCAACATTAAACAGCCCTTATCCAGTACTCCATAACAATACACTCCAGCATTAATCAGCCCATATGCAGTACCCCATAACAATACACTCCAGCATTAATCAGCCCATATGCAGTACCCCATAACAATACACTCCAGCATTAAACAGCCCTTATGCAGTACCCCATAACAATACACTCCAGCATTAAACAATCAATCTCCAGATCTACAATTACCCAGCTCCAGACACCCCATCATTAAACGCCCCATCTCCAGTCACCCCAAATCTTGACACCCCTTATCCAGACATCCCATCATTAAACACTCCATCTCCAGTCACCCCATCTCCAGACACCCCATCATTAAACGCCCCATCTCCAGTCACCCTATCCCTTGACACCTTTTATCCAGACACCCCATCATTAAACACTGCATCTCCAGTCACCCCATCTCCTGATACACTTTATCCAGACACCCCATCATTAAACACTCCATCTCCAGTCACCCCATCTCCTGACACCCTTTATCCAGACACCCCATCATTAAACACTCCATCTCCAGTCACCCCATCTCCTGATACACTTTATCCAGACACCCCATCATTAAACACTCCATCTCCAGTCACCCCATCTCCTGACACACTTTATCCAGACACCCCATCATTAAACACTCCATCTCCAGTCACCCCATCTCCTGACACCCTTTATCCAGACACCCCATCATTAAACACTCCATCTCCAGTCACCCCATCTCCTGATACACTTTATCCAGACACCCCATCATTAAACACTCCATCTCCAGTCACCCCATCTCCTGACACACTTTATCCAGACACCCCATCATTAAACACTCCATCTCCTGACACCCTTTATCCAGTCACCCCATCTCCTGATACACTTTATCCAGACACCCCATCATTAAACACTGCATCTCTAAACACCCTATCTCCTATCATCCCATCTCTGGAAACCCCCGTCTCCAGGCTCCCTGTCACTAATTGCCCCATGTAGCTGCTGAACCACAGGAGCCGAATCAGCAATTGCTCTAGTTGTTAAACTTGCTTTAGACAGAATAAAGCTATTTGGCAATCAGTTACTGTGGTTGAGAACAAATTTGTAACTACATCCAATATTAGTAAATGAGCTAAAGGGAAAAAAGTCTTCATGCTAAAACAATTCTCAGTCTATATTGGTCGATGATTTAAAGTACAATTCAAACCATCCTTTGAGTCCTGCAGTAACTATTAAATAATTTCCCCACAGATGTGTATTGCTCCTGTGAGTGTCAGTGCCTGTGTGATATATGTGAGTGTCAGTGTCTGTGTGACATCTGAGTGTCATTGCCCGTGTGACATCTGAGTGTCAGTGCCTGTGTGACATCTGAGTGTCAGTGCCTGTGTGACATCTGTGAGTGTCAGTGCCTGTGTGATATCTGTGAGTGTCAGTGTCTGTGTGATATCTGTGAGTGTCAGTGTCTGTGTGATATCTGTGAGTGTCATTGCCCGTGTGACATCTGAGTGTCAGTGCCTGTGTGACATCTGAGTGTCAGTGCCTGTGTGACATCTGAGTGTCAGTGCCTGTGTGACATCTGAGTGTCAGTGCCTGTGTGACATCTGAGTGTCAGTGCCTGTGTGACATCTGTGAGTGTCATTGCCCGTGTGACATCTGTGAGTGTCAGTGCCTGTGTGACATCTGTGAGTGTCAGTGCCTGTGTGACATCTGAGTGTCAGTGTCTGTGTGACATCTGTGAGTGTCAGTGTCTGTGTGACATCTGTGAGTGTCAGTGCCTGTGTGACATCTGAGTGTCAGTGTCTGTGTGACATCTGTGAGTGTCAGTGCCTGTGTGACATCTGAGTGTCAGTGTCAGTGTGACATCTGAGTCTCCGTGTGACATCTGAGTGTCAGTGTGACATCTGTGAATGTCAGTGCCCATGTGACATCTGTGAGTGTCAGTGCCCGTGTGATATCTGTGAGTGTCAGTGTCTGTGTGATATCTGTGAGTGTCAGTGCATGTGTGATATCTGTGAGTATCAGTGCCCTTGTGATATCTGTGAGTATCAGTGCCTGTGTGGCATCTGTGAGTATCAGTGCCTGTGTGCATCTGTGAGTGTCAGTGCCTGTGTGACATCTGTGAGTGTCAGTGTCTGTGTGACATCTGTGTGTGACAGTGCCTGTGTGACATCTGTGAGTGTCAGCGCCTGTGTGACATCTGTGAACGGCAGTGCCCATCTATGAGTGTCATTGTTTGTGTGACATCTGTGAGTGTCAGTGCCTGTGTGACATCTGTGAATGTCAGTGCCCATCTATGAGTGTCAGTGCCTGTGTGACATCTGTGAGTGTCAGTGCCTGTGTGACATCTGAGTGTCAGGGTCTGTGTGACATCTGTGAATGTCAGTGCCCATGTGACATCTGTGAGTGCCAGTGCCAGCGTGACATCTGTGTCAGTGTCTGTGTGACATCTGTGAGTGTCAATGCCTATGTGATATCTGTGAGTGTCAGTGCCCGTGTGATATCTGTGAGTGTCAGTGTCTGTGTGATATCTGTGAGTGTCAGTGCATGTGTGATATCTGTGAGTATCAGTGCCCTTGTGATATCTGTGAGTGTCAGTGCCTGTGTGGCATCTGTGAGTGTCAGTGCCTGTGTGACATCTGTGAGTGTCAGTGCATGTGTGACATCTGTGAATTTCAGTGCCTGTGTGACATCCCTGAGTGTCAGTGCCTGTGTGACATCTGTGTGTGACAGTGCCTGTGTGACATCTGTGAGTGTCAGTGCCCGTGTAACATCTGTGTCAGTGTCTGTGCCCGTGTGACATCTGTGAGTGTCAGTGCCCGTGTGACATCTGTGAGTGTCAGTGCCTGTGTGATATCTGTGAGTGTCAGTGCCTGTGTGATATCTGTGAGTGTCACTGTCTGTGTGACATCTGTGAGTGTCAGTGCCTGTGTGATATCTGTGTCAGTGCCTGTGTGACATCTGTGAGTGTCAGTGCCCGTGTGACATCTGTGTCAGTGCCTGTGTGATATCTGTGAGTGTCAGTGTCTGTGTGATATCTGTGAGTGTCACTGTCTGTGTGACATCTGTGAGTGTCAGTGCCTGTGTGATATCTGTGTCAGTGCCTGTGTGATATCTGTGAGTGTCAGTGTCTGTGTGACATCTGTGAGTGACAGTGCCTGTGTGACATCTGTGAGTGTAGGTGTCTGTGTGACATCTGTGAGTGTCAGTGCCTGTGTGACATCTGTGAGTGTCAGTGCCTGTGTGACATCTGTGAGTGTCAGTGCATGTGTGACATCCGTGAATTTCAGTGCCTGTGTGACATCCCTGAGTGTCAGTGCCTGTGTGACATCTGTGTGTGACAGTGCCTGTGTGACATCTGTGAGTGTCAGTGCCTGTGTGACATCTGTGTCAGTGTCTGTGCCCGTGTGACATCTGTGAGTGTCAGTGCCCGTGTGACATCTGTGAGTGTCAGTGCCTGTGTGATATCTTTGAGTGTCAGTGTCTGTGTGATATCTGTGAGTGTCACTGTCTGTGTGACATCTGTGAGTGTCAGTGCCTGTGTGATATCTGTGTCAGTGTCTGTGTGACATCTGTGAGTGTCAGTGCCCGTGTGACATCAGTGAGTGTCAGTGCCCGTGTGACATCTGTGAGTGTCAGTGCCCGTGTGACATCTGTGAGTGTCAGTGCCTGTGTGATATCTGTGAGTGTCACTGTCTGTGTGACATCTGTGAGTGTCAGTGCCTGTGTGATATCTGTGTCAGTGCCTGTGTGATATCTGTGAGTGTCAGTGCCCGTGTGACATCTGTGAGTGTCAGTGTCTGTGTGACATCTGTGAGTGTCAGTGCCTGTGTGACATCTGTGAGTGTCAGTGCCTGTGTGACATCAGTGAGTGTCAGTGCCCGTGTGACATGTGTGAGTGTCAGTGCCCGTGTGACATCTGTGAGTGTCAGTGCCCGTGTGACATCTGTGAGTGTCAGTGTCTGTGTGACATAAGACCAGGTCACAGGACCAGTAAAGCTGTATGCGATCTCACAGTCACACTGCACATGGCCCATGCCGCTCTCTCATAAAAACACTTATAATACAGTCAGTGCAAATCCAGCTTTGGTAATGCTGCGCAGGAATCTAGGTACACTTATGTTAGTCACTGTGACTTACATAAGTGTACCTAGATTTCTGCTAAGGCACGTGGATCTGCTGAGCAAGATAACATAGATGGATAGAAGTTTACACCACTGAGGTTAAGAGTCAGGTGATATTGGATATTTTAAAGTATGGAATGGTGAACAGCACACCTTATTTGAGCTGGGCTTAGCATCCAGGCACACTGAGACATAACCAGATCGCTCTGCATAGTGGATGGAGTGTGCCTCATAAATGAGGCACAGTGCTTGTACCCTGCTCTCATCTCATCGGATGTCTCACTACTCCGCTTATATCATATATAGGTCAGCATGAGACCTGGGTAATAACTGTGAATTTACTCCAGGTGGCGCTAGTGAGAATGGATGGGGTAACATAAAGAGAATATAGATTTATGGAATAATTCACTATCAGCTGACAGTGATGCTGTAGAATTGCTGTAGCCCATAGGCCTGACATTAAACACAGAATATAAAGGGCGGAATAGTTTGAGACCTCACAAAATGCTTTGGATAGTAAGGGGTTACATTTTTCGAGGCACAGACTTCCTGGGTGAGGTCAATCAGTTCCCTGTTTTCAACACAACAGAGCTTCTGTTGTACATAGCGCCAGGCATTGTAAAAGGTCATAGGTCAGCCACCCCCAGGATATATGAATGGATTGGATTTACTGAATCCTATATATTTGTATGCGTAAAAGAAGACATATAGATGAGAGCAGCAGAGAATCTGATCCTAAAATCCTAACATTCAGTATCTCTGACAGTCCTGTCGCTTCCACCTCAAACATATTTCCAGGATCAGAGCCTTTCTCACCCTGGACCCTAATACACTAACTGTTCATCTCTAGACTGGACTATTGTAACCTCCTCCTATCTGACCTCCCTGATTCCCACCTCTCTCCACTCCAATCTGTCCTCAATGCTGCTGCTCGGCTCATCTTCCTCTCCAAACGTTCTACATCTGCCTCCCCTCTTCTACAAGCCCTACACTAGATCCACTTCGCCTTCAGAACCCAATTCAAGGTTCTTACACTTACTTACAAAGCCCTCACCCAATCGTCTCCCATTTACATCTCTGATCTCATCTCCCTTCACACTCCTGCCCGCCCACTTCACTCAACAAATGCACAACGCCTCTCTTGCCAACTGAATACTTCTTCCCATTCCCGCCTCCAAGATTTTGCCCGTGCTGCTCCCTACCTCTGGACTTCTCTACAAATCTTCAAACAAACTCTCAAGACCCACTACTTCATCAAAGCCTTCCAGCTCTCATGCTAACCTGCTGCTCCATGCTTCTTCCTCTCTGTCTACCATTTCTGTGCCACCCCTGTCTGTCTGCCCCTCCTCTTTAGAATGTAAGATCTCATGAGCAGGGCCCTCTTCCCTCATGTGCTTCTTCTTCCCTTACTCATACGATCATCTACTCAAAACTCCCCACAAGGACACCTAACACTTGGTTGCTGATGCCCTGCTGCTTTTGAGTGTTATGATCGGTATTGCAGCAATGTTTATAAACTATGTCCTTGTCCTGCATTGTTTTGTACTGTAAGTCGCTGTTTTCTTGTTTGCTCATTGGTTTATGTACTTTGTGAGGCGCTGCTGAACCCCTGTGGTGCCATATAAGTAAAGGATAATAATACTAATACAGAATAAAGGGAAATGGTCATATTAACCTAAATTTCCATTACTGTCCCTCCTTATTTTTGTTTCAAACGCATTCCTAAATTCACCATTCAGGGTCAAATGTTTTCCCATGAATTGCAAATTCCGCCTGTTTCTCATCACACACCCAATCAATTATCTCACCCCACCCTCATAACTTATAATGGTAATCCATCTCTCTCATCAAACAACCCTTCAATTACCTCCCCTCCTCCCCCCCATCACTTCTAAGGCTTATACCAAACACCTCCTCAATGCTCTCACCCCTCCCTCATCACTAGGGTTGAATTAACAATGAGGAAGATGAAACTACAGCCCCAGGCCTCTACACAAAAATAGGCCCATTCTCATGACAGCTTGATGATGATGATCGACCACCCAGCTGGTCACACGGTGATCTGAACACTGCTCATGAAGGGTTGCCACTGAACCCGCACAGCCAGGCGCAGATAAGTTACGGTATAATTTCTGCAGGCAGCACAGCTTTGGTATAAAATTCACTGCTAGGTACAGAACTGTCAGTTATAAGTTACATCTGCTGATATGGCTTTGGCATCACATTAAGCTTTAGCGTAAAAGTCACTGCTTGCTATAGAACTGTCAGTTATCTGCTGTATCTGTTCATATGTCTTTTCGCAGTGAAAGGTAAGCTTATTGCAACCTAAATGACAGATAGGTAGATAGAGAGCAGTGACAAAATACAGGCCGGATTATCACCTCAGTTGGATGATAATGTAACTGGCTTACATCTTAACAGCCTTTTGTGATGTCACTCA
This sequence comes from Taudactylus pleione, assembly GCA_031769625.1. Classification (NCBI taxonomy): domain Eukaryota; kingdom Metazoa; phylum Chordata; class Amphibia; order Anura; family Myobatrachidae; genus Taudactylus; species Taudactylus pleione. The sequence goes on along the minus strand of JAUIMM010000376.1, from coordinate 8,679,898 downwards.
GTTTCATAAAAGTAACTGCTTGGTATAAAACTGTCAGTTATTAGCTGTCTCTGTTTATATGAATTCTCACAGTGAAAGCTTATTATAACCTATATGATAGATAGATAGATAGATAGATAGATAGATAGATATAGATATCAGTGGTGATATACAGGAAGGGTGTGATATATCAGCTAAGTGAGCTGGTTATGTAATCTGCTAACTTAATAAACAACTTTTGTGATGTAACTTAGCTTTGGTATGAAAGTCACTGTTTGGTAAACAACTGTCAGTTATCAGCTCTATCTGCTGGTATGACTTCTTACAGTGTAAGGTAAGCTAATTTTAACATAACTGCTAGATAGATAGATCGATAGATAGATATGTATCAGTGGTGATATGGAGGCAGACTGAGATTTATCACTTCAATAGGATAATGATGTGACTGGCTAGCATCATAAACAGCCTTTGTGATGTCACTCAGCTTTAGAAAGAATGTCACTGCTTGGTAAAGAACTGTCAGTTAGCTGCTGTATATGCTGAAATAACTATTCACACTGTAAGGTAAGGCAATTTCACACTAAATATTATATGATACCTGTACTATTGATAGACCAGTGCCTCTCATGCTGTCTGTTGCAACACCTTAGTGTGTCACAATTTGGTCCCGGTGACAAAAAGGCTGGGCCTCACAGAACATGCTCCAACCAGTCAGCAGAGACTAAGAGGAAATGAAGAGGAAAGGAATCTTAAAGTAAGTAAATTATAATGGATAAAGAGAACGGGGGAATAGGGGTGTTTGGTAGGTAAAGAACTACTGGTAGTGTCTCTTTTACATTTATTTTTATATGAATCAATGAAGAATATAGAGCGCCTCCTAATACATAAAAAAGTGTAGTGGTAAAGAATATCCACCTTAAAAGTGCAAATCAAAAGGGATGATAAGGTGAACAACTTATCTTCGGTCTCCTGACCAATAATGATGGTAATATGAAAATATAAAGCAGAAAAAAGTAAAACATAGTGTGTACCATTTAGACCATAAATATTGCATATATCATGCTGAGATCACCTTATTAGGTACTGATTAGTCCCATATAGAGATCCTACACAGACACTCAATTAAGGTTAAAAAAAAATAGTATTTAATAATAGGTCAAAAAAACAACAGAGCTGGTAGCACACGTACAAGATATAAAATCAAATAAAGCCAGGGTTGCCTACCCTCCTGATTCGGTCGGGAGCCTCCCGATAAACGGGTGCAGCTCCCGCCCCCCTGGAAAGGCAGGCAAGCCTCTTGCCTGCCGCCGATCCCCCGATCCGCCCCCGCCAATACCTGTTAAACCCCCGCAGCGGGGGGGGGCGCCTGAATCGCGTCATTTTGGCCCCGCCCCCTGCTTCACTATGCCTGTTTTTTCGACATTGTGTAGCAGGGGCGGGGCCAAAATGACGTGATCGTGTGGCCCCGCCCCCTGTCACGCCCGCAAAACTACCCCAGCCCGTCCGGACATGCCCCCTTTTGCCGGACACGCCCCCTGTTCTACCGATCTGGCTGCTCCCTCCCGGAAGGAGCAGCCAGATAGTCAGCAAGTATGAATAAAGCTTATCTGTCCATTGGGGGAATCAGGAATGTATATTCAGCTACAGTCCTAGATACCGGAATTCATTTTATAGCTTTAAAATTTTGTGTCACATATGTGGATGTCATCTTCAATGTGTCAGTTTGAGGACCAGATGGATGGATGAACAGATAGATAGATAGATAGATAGATAGATAGATAGATAGATAGATAGATAGATAGATAGATGTGGCAAAATGTAGACTGGTTGACATTGATCATCTCAGTTGGTTAGTCATGTGACTTGGTATAGGACTGTCAGTTACCAACTTTATCTGTTGGTATGATATCTCATAATGTAAGGTAAGCTTATTTTAACATACATTTTAGAAAGATAGATATATGTGACACAATATAGACAGGTTGACATTTATAACCTCAGTTGGCTGATCATGTGACTGGCTAACATCATAAACGGCCTTTGTGATGTCACTGCTTGGTATAGGACTATCAGTTATCAGCTGTGTCTGTTGGTTTGACATCGCATAATGTAAGGTAAGGTAAGATAGATAGATAGCAGTAGCAAAATGTAGGAAGGTTGACATTTACCACCTCAGTAGGCTAATCATGTGATTTGGCAAAAAGATCAGAGTAAACCAAACCACTCATCTCTAACATAGATGCTAAACAGATAGATTAGATAGATAGATAGATAGATAGATAGATAGATAGATAGATAGATAGATAGATAGATATGTGGTAAAATGTAGGCAGGTTGACATTTACAGTACCACCTCAGTAGGCCGATATGTGACAGGCTAACATCATAAACAGCCTTTGTGATGTCACTGCTTAGGACTGTTAGTTATCAGCTGTGTCTGTTGGTATGACATTGTATAATGGTCCTAATTCAATTCAGTGCGATGATGAACAGCCGCAGGAGGGAGCTACCGCAGCTATTCAATACAAGGTGCTGTTTGCCTTGTCGGGAATTGGATTAAGTCAGAGAATGCTGGTTCTTGCTAACCTGTGTGTTGAGGCGCGGTAACCGGCATTCTCTGACTAAAGTGCCAGGCGCGCGGCTGTTAGCGCCGCACTAAACCGGCGAAGAGCTGCGTGCTCGGCACTTTTGTCGGATTTCTCCTCGCATCCCAAAAGGGGGTGCGAGAAGAGATCCATTAGCCGCCCAAACAGTGCGGTGTATTGAGTAGCTGCGGGAGCTCCCTCCTGCGGCTATTCAACATCGCACTGAATTGAGGGCCTGATTCAGAGCCACTCGTAAGCGGCAGCTCGTTCGCTCCGAGCGACGTTTGGCCAACTGCGCATACGTACGGATCGTTATACGCATGCGCGAACCAGTCAGTGCGGTCGAAATTCATGTGCTCGCAAAATAGCGAATGCCTGACAATTTGAGTGACAGAATGAGGCGTATTTGGGTGGTAACAGGGGATGGTGCTTGAAAACGGGGAGTGGAGATCCGATCGCAGGCGTGCTTAAAGGTCAAAACGGGCGTTTTATGGGTGTGCATAATTAAAACAGCAGCGTCATTGACCACGTCACTGGGTTATTTTATAGCCAGAACTGCTCGCAAAGTTGTGGCAGCAAAAACCAACCACAAGAATAGCGAGCAGTTCATACCCTGTTTGATGTACTCGATTAATCTAATAAATAGCGGACATGACGTAGGATGCGAGCGGCCAGGGGGCGTAGTTTCCCAAAAAACGACCGCAAGTTTTGTACGCTCGTTCAGACCTAGAGGCGTGAACAGACCGCAAACAGCGAACGGTTCATTTGAATAGCCACCCCTATTTTCAGGACGAGCGAGCGCTAATTGCGTCCGGCTCTGAATCAGGCCCTGAATTCGCCCCATTGTAAGGTAAGCTTATTTTAAGATACAGATAGATAGATAGATAGATAGATAGATAGATAGATAGATAGATAGATAGATAGATAGATAGATAGCAGTGGTGAAATGCCGACAGCCTATGTTCTATCACCTCAACAAACTAATAATGTGACTGGCTAATGTCATAAGTGGGGAGAAGATAAAGGTGATAAATTACATTTAGAATAAACTGAGATATTTACAGTTAAAGATAAATTTGACATTTGACATGAATTGAACATAGCACTTTGGGGGTCATTCAGAGCCAGACGCTATTTGCGGTCGTTCGTTCAGAAAAAAGGGGTGGCTATTCAAATGAACCGTTCACTCTTTGCGGTCTGTTCACGCCTCTATGTCTGAACGAGCGAACAAAACTTGCGGTCGTTTTTTGGATAACTACGCCCCCTGGCCGCTTGCATCCTACGTCATGTCCGCTATTTATTAGATTACTCGAGTACATCGACCAGTGTATGAACTGCTCGCTATTCTTGTGGTTGGTTTTTCCTACCACAATCTTGCGAGCAGTTCTGACTATAAAATAACCCAGTGACGTGGTCAATGACGCTGCTGTATTAATTATGCACACCCATAAAACGCCCGTTTTGACCTTTAAGCACGCCTGCGTTCGGATCTCCACTCCCCGTTTTCAAGCACCTTCCCCTGTTACCACCCACATACGCCTCCTCCTGTCACTCAAAATAGCAGGCATTCTCTATTTAGCAAACAAACGATTTTCGGCCGCACTGACTGGTTCGCGCATGCGTATTACGATCCGTACGCATGCGCAGTTGGGCAAACATCGCTCGGAACTAATGAGCGGCCGCTTACGAGCGGCTCTGAATCAGGCCCTTTATCCACAAAACATATCAGTAAATAGACTACCAACATTTAAAATCACATTGTTACTATGATCCCTAAGTCTTAACACCTTCACCCATTAAAAAAAGTCATTTAGAAAATTGTTACATAACACCGTCACCCACACATCACTTCAATTGTCAGTTATCATTTGTATCTGCTGATATGAATTTTCATAAAGTAAGGTAAGCTTGTCTCATCACTTCTAAAGCCTACCTTTCTCTCTCATCACACACATCCTCAATTATCTCACCCCATCTCCATCACTTCTAATACTCACCCCCTCTTATCAAACACCCCTTCATTCTCTCACCTTACTCACATAACTGCTAATCCTTGCCTGCTCTCAAACACACCTTCATACTCTCACATCACTTCTAATACTTGTCTTCCCTCATCAAATACCCCTTAATTCTCTCACCTTACTCCCATCACTTCTAATGCTTGTCTCCTCTCAAACATACCTTCATTCTCTCACTCCACTCCCATCACTTCTAATGCTCACCTCCTCTCATCAAACACACCTTCATTCTCTCACTCCACTCCCATCACTTCTAATGCTTGTCTCCTCTCAAACATACCTTCATTCTCTCACTCCACTCCCATCACTTCTAATGCTCGCCTCCTCTCATCAAACACACCCTCATTCTCTCACTCCACTCCCATCACTTCTAATGCTCGCCTACTCTCATCAAACACACCTTCATTCTCTCACTCCACTCCCATCACTTCTAATACTCGCCTCCTCTCATCAAACACACCTTCATTCTCTCACTCCACTCCCATCACTTCTAATACTCGCCTCCTCTCATCAAACACACCTTCATTCTCTCACTCCACTCCCATCACTTCTAATGCTCACCTCCTCTCATCAAACAAACCTTCATTCTCTCACTCCACTCCCATCACTTCTAATGCTCACCTACTCTCACCAAACACCCCTTCATTCTCTTACTCCACTCCCATCACTTCTAATGCTCACCTCCTCTCATCAAACACACCTTCATTCTCTCACTCCACTCCCATCACTTCTAATTCTTGCCTCCTCTCATCAAACAAACCTTCATTCTCTCACTCCACTCCCATCACTTCTAATGCTCACCTACTCTCATCAAACAAACCTTCATTCTCTCACTCCACTCCCATTACTTCTAATGCTCGCCTCCTCTCATCAAACAAACCTTCATTCTCTCACTCCACTCCCATCACTTCTAATGCTTACCTCCTCTCACCAAACACCCATTCATTCTCTCACCTTACTCACATAACTGCTAATACTCGCCTCCTCTCATCAAACACACCTTAATTCTCTCACTCCACTCCCATCACTTCTAATGCTCACCTCCTCTCATCAAACACACCTTCATTCTCTCACTCCACTCCCATCACTTCTAATGCTCACCTACTCTCAACAAACCTTCATTCTCTCACTCCACTCCCATCACTTCTAATGCTCACCTCCTCTCATCAAACACACCCTCATTCTCTCAATCCACTCCCATCACTTCTAATGCTCACCTACTCTCATCAAACAAACCTTCATTCTCTCACATCACTCCCATCACTTCTAATGCTCACCTACTCTAATCAAACACACCTTCATTCTCTCACTCCACTCCCATCACTTCTAATGCTCACCTACTCTAATCAAACACACCTTCATTCTCTCACTCCACTCCCATCACTTCTAATGCTCACCTCCTCTCATCAAACACACCTTCATTCTCTCACTCCACTCCCATCACTTCTAATGCTCACCTCCTCTCATCAAACACACCCTCATTCTCTCACTCCACTCCCATCACTTCTAATGCTCACCTACTCTAATCAAACACACCTTCATTCTCTCACTCCACTCCCATCACTTCTAATGCTCACCTCCTCTCATCAAACACACCTTCATTCTCTCACTCCACTCCCATCACTTCTAATGCTCACCTCCTCTCATCAAACACACCCTCATTCTCTCACTCCACTCCCATCACTTCTAATGCTCACCTACTCTCATCAAACACACCTTCATTCTCTCACTCCACTCCCATCACTTCTAATGCTCACCTACTCTCACCAAACACCCCTTCATTCTCTCACTCCACTCCCATCACTTCTAATGCTCACCTCCTCTCATCAAACACGCCTTCATTCTCTCACTCCACTCCCATCACTTCTAATGCTCACCTCCTCTCATCAAACACACCTTCATTCTCTCACTCCACTCCCATCACTTCTAATGCTCACCTCTTCTCATCAAACACCCATTCATTCTCTCACTCCACTCCCATCACTTCTAACGCTTACCTACTCTCATCAAACAAACCTTCATTCTCTCACTCCACTCCCATCACTTCTAATGCTCACCTCCTCTCATCAAACACACCCTCATTCTCTCACTCCACTCCCATCACTTCTAATGCTCACCTACTCTCATCAAACAAACCTTCATTCTCTCACATCACTCCCATCACTTCTAATGCTCACCTACTCTAATCAAACACACCCTCATTCTCTCACTCCCCTCCCATCACACTTAATGCTCACCTACTCTCATCAAACACACCCTCATTCTCTCACTCCCCTCCCATCACACAATGCTCTGCTATTTCTCATAATTCTGATCAGTTTAGAATGTCACCCTTATATATCTAGATGGGGAAATTTGCTGGTTTACTGGAACCACAGGATTCCTTTTAAAGACTTTGACGTATGACCTTCGTGACCCAGAGAGAGATTTCCTTTATTTACAAAGTTTGAATACAGAGGAAACACTGACGCCCGTATGTCACAAGTGGTTGTTCTGCAGGTTCTTAATGGAATGTGATCAACCAGCTGCTATTTGTGTCTTCTAGATGACAAGTGTCCCATATTCTCACACTAATCCATCTCACAATGATACCCCATGTCATTACGTTATATATAGCAGGAGGTGCACAGTTCCTTAATCTCAATGTATAATTGCCAATAGCCATTTTAAAGGTTTGTATGAGGGGTGAGGATAACATATGTGGCTTTATTTACTGCAACACAAATGTTGTGGCGTATTTATTCATGTGTAAATGAAGCCCTAGATCTGAATGACATCATGTAACTGACAGCAGAGTGTTGTTTGGGGGTATTTGAGGTCCCCTGGGTCCTACTGCTTCCATATTCCCTCAGTGAGAGCTGCCATTAGTTGGTTTCCCCAAACATTAGCTATATAGTTAGGCACTCGGAGTGAGGTCTGCTAGTATAACAACTATCAATTAATGTGTGGGGTTTACAACCTTACACGTAGTCAATTCAATTGATACATTTTAGTTGGTTTATGTTGGAGGTTAATGTTTATTTATTGTAGTAAATATATTGCTATATTCAGTGTGCAAAAAGTCTGCTTGTTTCCAAATATAACTTTCAAACGTCAGGGTCCAGAGTCCCGTTACCGGGTCCGGCAGTGTCACCTAACTGCCATCTGTGTACCCGCAGGACGCCTGCTGCATCCCTGATGCCTGTGGTCACTTATCTGTAAATATGGCTGGCTTTCCACACCCAGCAGTTCCTGCATCATAGGAATCGCCATCTTGGACTGTATCACATGATCCATTCTGTCTAACCAGCACCCAGCACTCTGGTCACATGGCTCCCCCAGCCTATCGACACTCAATGTGCCCTATTTAAACCAGGAACTGCTGACCGCACATTGCCAGTACAACAACTCTCTCTGAGGAGCTGTACCATGGCTCCTGGTTTAGTATCGGCACCAGTATTGCTTCACAACATTCTGCTCCAGTGCTATCCAGAAAACCTGCTCCAGTATTGCTTCACAACATATATCACTGCAGCCTGCTCCATTAGTGCTCCAGCACTCAGTTCCAGTGTTCCCTGCAGTCTGCTTTAGTTGTGCTCCTGACACCCAGTTCCAGTATAATTGCAGTCCTCTCCAAGATATCCTACTTACTGCTACAGCCATGGGCTATCCTGCTAGCCTGCACCTGTTCTCAATACCTGTTCTTCTAATCACTATACAGCATCTGTCCTCTGCTCCTCCTAGTGGCCTGCATGAGGAAAGGCATAATTAAGCCATCCAGCTTCATTCACATTCCAGCACATACAGGTAGCCCAAGGGAACCTGACCCGCATCAACAAACCCTTTAGTGCCATGGCAATAACTTTCAGCCACAGACTGCTGCAGCTTGGTACAGCTGATCCATTAGATAGAAATAGTGGTGTCTATTGTGCTAGGTGTATATCCATTCATTGTGTAATGTCTATGATTTGCACTTGTGTTATGATGACAGCAGCTAGCAGTTTGTATGATGTCCTATGGCTCTTTACCATCAAGTAAATCAATGATGTCACTGGGCACATTATTACAATTATAATAACCCTCACCTTGTAAGCCCCCTTTTAAAGTTAAGGCTACATCCTTGTTGGAGACTAATGCAGAATACAATAACCTAAAGAAAAAAAATTATATTTTTCTACTTCAGGGTCCATAGGGTATCCACAGGATACCTTGGGGTATAGGTGTGACGTCAGTCGCAGGGCACCAAAGAGTTAAGCTTTCAGCCTCCCAGGATGCACTAGGTCCCCCTCCTATACCCCGCCCCCGGGCCAAGGCACCTCAGTTTAGTTTGGTGCCCGGCCGGAGTCGGGTGCACCTGTTGGAGTGGGGGCTAGAAGAGCCCCTGAAGCTTTTTCTTCATGCAGCTGTGGCTGCACATCTGGATGAACAGCATGGACAGTCAGTCCTGACGTCCATGCTGTCTTCCCTACACCCCGCCGGTACCAGAACGCCGGTACTGATCCGGGGATGCTGGTGGGCGTCTGGGGTCACAGCTAGCGGTGACCCCAGATGCTCCGGACCATGGCCGGATTCAAGGGGGACAGAGGTAAGCAGCGGGGTCCCGCGGTGGGTCCCCGCTGATCACATGGTCCTAAGTCCCCAGGCAGGGGGCTCCCTGGGGACTGGCTGCAGCGTGGAGCCAGGCGACCAACCTGCGCTTCCACTACCCCCTGGGACAGCGGACCGCAGCAGAGCGGTAGCGCTGCGGCGTCCCAGGGGTTAAATGCATGCCAGGGGAGCGCGCCTTCCCTGTCTCACAGCCGGCGCCTCCCCCGCTGCACACAGCCCTCTCTGCACTGTGCTGACTGGTCCTGTGTCAGCGCTCCTCCCCCAGGCCAGCTTCTCTCTGCTCCTCGGCGGCCATCTTCTCTGCAACGCATGGTGAACGCTGCTGGAAGTCTGGAAGGAAGCATCGTGGTCTGGGTCCCCCCGCATACCTCTCCTCCGCTGTGGCTCAGGTCTGTGTATGCAGCGCTGTGTCCTACCAGGCCCTGTGTCTGTGTAGTTGAGTGATCAGCGCTGTTAGTGCAGGAATTGTTATTTCTCTGCATTGTATGTGACTGTGCTAGCGCTGCCTGTAACTATTCTTCTCTAAACTGTCAGCTTTATTACTGTCCCTGTTCTTTCTGCTAAAGCCCTTGCGGTGCGGTGCGACAGGGTGGTCTCTCGCCTATTTAATACTTAATTGGTGAGAGAGGTCACATACGTGGTGCCATCATGTCTGAAAGTGATTTTCCCCTCCGGCTACAGTGTACCACGTGCAAAGTACCGTTAGCGGAGGGGGAGGGTAGCGCGGAGGGCCTTTGCCGGCAGTGTTTGTCCATGGCGCGGCCTATTACGGTTACAGCACCGGTACAGGAGCCGCCCTGGGCTTGTTTCGCTCAGGCGTTAACAGCTTTAGTGGGCCAGTTAGCTCCGCAGCCCGCGTTTACTCCGATGGGTTTGTCCCAGCAGTCTGTGGTGTCGTCACCCATGCAGGGGTTCCCACGACAATTGGTGGTACCCCACAGTCTCCCTATTTCCCCGCTCCCGGGTTCTCAGGAGCCAGCGTGGGTTAACTCCCTGACGAGTTCTGTACAGCACTTGTCGGATGTGTTGCAAGGGGAGTCTGTGATGCGGCCTCATAAAAGGCCGGTGGCATCTCTGTCCGCTCCTTATGAGGATGACGAAGGGACGTCTGATGATGGGGAGATTCTGGATCCTTACGATCAGGAACCTTTCCATACTAAGGACGCTGATGCTAAGTCCAAAGTATATATTCCTGGACTTATTCGGGCGGTCCGCACAGCCTTGGTGATTGAGGACGAAGTTCCCCCAGCGGCTAAATCTAAGTATGCCTTTTTCAAAGATGTGAAGGGCGATGCCACAGTCTTTCCTCTTTCGGGTCAGTTGGTGGACCATTTAGAGGAGGCGTGGAAACAACCTGGCAAAAGATACCAGCCGCAGAGACGCCTGGCGGTGGCTTATCCGTTCGCGGATAATTATTTTGCTAAGTGTGAATCCCCTCCACAGGTGGATTCTCACGTGACCCGTCTTGTCCGTAGTGCCACATTGCCGATGCCATCCATGTCCTCCCTTAAGGATGCTACGGACCGCAAGGTAGAAATCTGCCTGAAGTCCGCTTATTCCCTTGCAGGGGGGGCAGCACGGCCGGCTATGGCCATTTGCTGGGTTGCCAGAGCGATGGAGCGCTGGGCGGATTCATTAGAGGCTTCTTTTGAATCCGACTGTCCGGCCGAACAGGCGGAGTTGATTGGCAATCTCCGTGATTCGGCCACCTACATCAACGAGGCGGCTCTAGACATTAGTACTCTGGTGTCTAGAATTTCTTCAGCAGCGGTAGCTGCTCGTCGCACCTTGTGGCTGCGATCCTGGAAGGCGGACGCAGATCCAAGAAAGGTCTGGAAGCGTTGCCGTTTACCGGAGAAGTTCTCTTCGGTCCGGATCTGGATAAGATTGTGGCCACGCTGGCGGCAGCCAAATCTGCTTGTCTCCCGTCGGCCGCTGCTCCTTCTGGTTCTGGACCATCGTCCTTTCGGTCATCTAGGGCCCAGGGCAGGCCCAAACCACAGTCGTTTCCTCGACAGGCTGGCCCTAAGAAATCGGTCAAGCCCCGGAAACAGGCATGGAGTACCAGACGTCCGGCCCCCAAGCCAGATGACAAGCCTGCGGCCTGACGGTCCGGGTCTCCCCTTGGGGGATCCCAGGGTGGGAGGCCGCCTGCTGCAGTTCTCCCGGTGTTGGTCGTTCACTACGACAGACACTTGGGTTCTGGAGGTGGTCTCTCACGGGTACGCCCTCTCCTTCCGGCACAGACCCCCGGCTCGATTCTTCACCACGGGTCTACCATCAGACCGGAACAAGGCTACGGAGCTGCGGAAGGTATTGCACACTATGCTCCAGGCTGGAGTTATAGTGCCTGTTCCATTCTCCCAGAGGGGCCAGGGTTTCTATTCAAATCTATTTTTGGTACAGAAACCCAATGGGTCATATCGTCCGATTCTCAACCTCAAAGCACTCAACAAGTCTTTGCGGGTCCCGAAGTTTCGGATGGAGACCCTACGGTCCATCATTCTGGCGCTGGAACCTGGGGACTACATGGTGTCATTGGACATACAGGACGCTATGGCGGTCATGGCGGCTTCTCTGCGGCTGCAAGGAGTCCGCATGTTGCCGTACTTGGACGACCTGTTATTGGTGGCAGGATCTCCAGAGCTCCTGTTACACCACTTGGACCTGACCATTGCACTGCTGCAACGGCACGGCTGGCTAATCAACTGGCAGAAGTCCACTCTAATCCCGTCTCGGAGGATTCTGCATCTTGGAGCCTTATTGGACTCGGGACAGCAAAGGATCTTCGTGACGGAGGACAAGATCTCTGCTTTACAGTCAAGGGTGCGCAGTTGTCTGCACAGCCGCCGGGTGTCCTTACACTCGGCGATGAGGTTACTGGGCTCCATGGTGTCGGTGTTCGACATGGTGGAATACGCCCAGTTTCACTCCAGACCTCTGCAGCACCTGATCCTGTCCAAGTGGAACGGGCTGCCTCAGTCTCTGAATTCCAGACGATTGTGCTCACCCCGGAGGTTCGCCTGTCCCTTGCGTGGTGGTTAAAGACGACCCACCTCAACAAGGGACGTCCGTTCTGGGTTCCAAATTGGGTCCTGTTGACAACGGACGCCAGTCTTCGGGGCTGGGGAGCAGTTTCGGGTCCACACTTGTTCCAGGGCAGGTGGACACCGACAGAAGCGGAGCTTCCAATAAATATCTTGGAACTCCGTGCGGTCTTCAATGCTCTCCTGCAGGCACAGCGGTTTCTCCAGGGTCACCCGGTGCAGGTCCAGTCGGACAATGCTACCACCGTGGCCTACATAAACAGGCAAGGAGGAACTCGCAGTCGGGCGGCTCTCGTAGAGGTCTCTCGGATCCTGGTTTGGGCGGAGCGCAATCTTCCGGCCATATCAGTGGTCTTCATCCCGGGAGTGCTAAATTGGGAGGCGGACTTTCTAAGTCGCCAGGACGTTCATCCAGGGGAATGGTCCCTGCACCCGGACGTTTTTCAACTACTGGTGGACAGGTGGGGTCTTCCAGAAATCGACCTCATGGCGTCCCGGCACAACAACAAGTTGCCGGTGTACGGGTCTCGCACAAGAGACGAAGGGGCGTCTCTGGTGGATGCTCTGTCCGTCCGGTGGACGTTCAGGTTCGCATACCTGTTCCCTCCGGTCTCCCTTCTTCCACGGGTAATCCGGAAATTCAAACAGGAAGGAGGGACGCTCCTGTTGATAGCTCCCGCGTGACCCAGACGGCACTGGTTCTCAGACCTTCAGGGTCTGTCCGTGGACAGTCCTCTGCGGTTGCCGCTACGACCGGACCTTCTGTCTCAGGGTCCTTGTCTTCACCCGGACCTGACTCGGCTGTCTTTGGCGGCGTGGCTGTTGAGACGGCCATGCTGAGGTCCTGGGGGTTTTCCAGCTCTGTGGTGCGTACCATGTTACGAGCTCGGAAACCGTCTTCCGCGAGGATATATCATCGCGTGTGGCATACGTTCTTCCAGTGGTGTCGACCGAGAGGTTATGCACCGCGGGAGTTTCGTCTGTCTCGGATTCTCGCCTTCCTGCAAGCGGGACTAGATCATGGGCTTCGCCTTGCTTCTTTGAAGGTACAGGTTTCGGCCCTATCTGTCTGGTTTCACCGTAGGATTGCTACAATCCCGGATGTGCGCACCTTTATGCAAGGTGTTCTCCGTATTCAGCCGCCCTTTGTTCCACCTGTGGCGCCTTGGGATTTGGCTGTGGTCCTGAGGGCTCTCCAAGGACCGCCGTTTGAACCACTGGGCTCAGTGGATATTAAATGGCTAACAGCTAAGACTGTTTTCCTTCTGGCCGTTGCTTCAGCCAGACGTGTTTCTGAGTTAGGGGCTCTTTCTTGTAGACCCCCTTTCTTGGTTTTTCATGGGAACAGGGCAGTGCTCCGCACTCGGCCCGAGTTTCTTCCCAAAGTTGTTTCCCAGTTTCATGTTAACGAGGAAATAGTTGTTCCGGCCTTTAACTCACCGAGTCTTTCCGTGGGTGAGGCCTCTTTGGATGTTGTGCGGGCCTTAAGGACTTATGTTGACCGCACTTCTTTGTTTAGGAAGTCGGACGCTTTGTTGTCCTCTATGGCTTCTGTAAAAAGGGTTGGCCTGCTTCAAAGCAAACTTTGGCAGCCTGGATCCGTATGGCTATTTCTGAAGCTTATCTTCATGAAGGCCTACCGGTCCCTCCTTCTCTGAAGGCTCATTCCACTAGGTCTGTGGGTCCTTCGTGGGCAGCTCGACGTGGTGCCTCGGCAGTTCAGATCTGCAAGGCTGCTACGTGGTCTTCTGTCCATACCTTCGTGAGGTATTACAGGTTTGACACCTTCGCCTCTCAGGATGCTTCCTTCGGGCGGCGGATTCTTCTTTCTGCACAGGAGCGTCCCCACCCTTAAAGGATACTGCTTTGGGACATCCCCAAGGTATCCTGTGGATACCCTATGGACCCTGAAGTAGAAAATATGAGATATGGTAAGAACTTACCCTTGTTATCTCTATTTCTACGAAGTCCATAGGGTTCCACAGGACTCCCGCCCTGTCGCACCTGTGCTGCAGATGGGCTTTGCTCTGGTCACCGGTTTTCCGTCTCCCTCTGGTGAGAATGTGATTCTTGTATGTGTCCAGATCTTTGTTCTCTCTCTTCCTTCTCCTCCTCCGGCCTATGGCTTGGTAACTAACTGAGGTGCCTTGGCCCGGGGGCGGGGTATAGGAGGGGGACCTAGTGCATCCTGGGAGGCTGAAAGCTTAACTCTTTGGTGCCCTGCGACTGACGTCACACCTATACCCCAAGGTATCCTGTGGAACCCTATGGACTTCGTAGAAATAGAGATAACAAGGGTAAGTTCTTACCATATCTCATATTTTTTTATGTTAAATTACTTTGAATAAGTTGTATGTGGTTTATAATGTGATATTACACCTGTCCAGGATTTGTCACTTAATTACAGGCTATATAGCTGCTCATGAGGTTGGTAGAAATCAATCCGATGTTACAATAAGAAACGCGTCAGTGCTGCCTACTTGGGGCCTTGTTGTAGTTCTGCTTGTTCATCGTAACACACTTTGAGAAAGCTGGCACTATAATACTGACACTGCCATTTATATTCATTTCTTAGCCTGAACTGGGAAAACGAATTGTTGGGAGCCTGCGATATGTACAGCAGGCGGCAGTCTGACAGTCTGTGGAGCTCTGAGATAACACAGGAGTAACGTAAGTATCCCTTGCTAAACCTGCAAGTCCCCATTCTTTCTGATGAATGCTCTGACGCTACATAGCTGGAATCTGTATAACAACCGCGTTTATAGGCCAACTTCTCCGTGAGAGATTGATATGTACAAAAAGTGTGTCTACAAGTTATTTAAACCATGTTACCATGTATCTCAATCGCTACTGCGACTCTGTGCCTACACACAGTGTAATGTATTCGCTGCGCACGTTTTTTAGGGATTTTTTGAGCATGTGCAGTAGCATAAAAAAGACCCAGCATCAGACACTGAGGGCCTGATTCAGCAGTATTTGGGAATCTGCACAGGCACTAGACCCATTCTGCACATGTGCAGAACGGGTCTGCGAGTACGCTTGCAAACTGGCAGCAGGCTGTCAGTGATTGACAGTCTGCTGCCGTTTGTGGGCGTGGGGCGGCAACAGCCTCCGTTACCGTGTTGCCGTTGTTGGGAGGGAAGGGAAGAGGTCAGTATCTCCGTCGGGTGATGGAGATTTCCTGGCCTCTTCCTCTAAACTGCGGCAGCCATCTGCGGAATCCTATGTTTCACCGAAGCTGGCCGATGGTACGCAGATTAACCGATGCTGCGTTGAACAACGCAGCTCGGTGAAGTAATGCACAGGGGGCGTGATGCCAACTACTGCATTACCATATCTGCAAAGGATCGCAACTGCAAAGCTGCCTGAGTGCACTACATGCTACAGTATATGCCTGCGTGCATACATCATATCTATAGCCTGAGTGCACTACATACTACAGTATATGCCTGCGTGCATACATCATATATATAGCCTGCATGCACTACATACTACAGTATATGCCTGCGTGCATACATCATATATATAGCCTGCATGCACTACATACTACAGTATATGCCTGCGTGCATACATTATCTATAGCCTGCATGCATACATCATATCTATAGCCTGAGCGCAGCTTTGCAATTACGATTGTTACAGAATCAGGCCCTGTGTCTGGTAACTGGAGAACAGTATAAGTGGAAAGTGTTTTTTTTTTTTAAGTATATTTAATTGGTGGCAGTGCAATAGTTAATGTCCTGCACTGCAGAGCAGAAGGGGAACAGGTCTTGCGGCTACACGCAGTTGTAGAAATATATAAAAGTATTTTGTAAATGTACTGAATGTGTATTTCTAGGTAATAGTAATTTTTTAAAGTGCCTGTATGATGCTTGGAAAGTGTACTGACTGACAAGGTATCCGGGTAATAAGATTTCATTAACCATTTGCTCTGGGGCCAGGTTTGCCTTTGTCTCTTTGGGGCCCATTTATCATTGTATTTTTGAGGTATAATCCCCGAAAACACCCATTTTCGGGGGTTAACCACAAAAATTGTTTTCCCCAGATGGCAACTGCATCCAACATAGGTTTCCATGGGGGATGCGATCCTGCAAAATTTGGCCACTGTAGCCTATGGGCTACACCGCGTATAATTAGCCAGCGGAGGGTTCTAGCAGTAGCATGGGACCTGGCGGCTCACTCACGTCAGGCAAGATGCGCTGCGTAGTGTATTGAGGATAGATGTATGAGCAATATACTCTGAACCTTTGGTCTGTGTGACCGTGACAAGGAATACACCTGGTACAAATACTCTGTGTGTGATACAGTGACAAGTAATATACCCTTCTCCTCTGGTCTATGTGAAATAGTGCCAATGAATATACCCATTGCCCCTGGTGTGAAAATTACACACTGGGTACCCCTGGTTTGTGTGTGATTCAGTGAAAAGGAATATACAGTGTACCTCTGGTGTCTGTGATACTGTGACAAGGAATACATTGAGCAACCCTAGTCTATGTGATACAGAGACAAGGAATACCCCACCTCCCATGGCCTGTGTGTGATACGATTACAAAGAATGCACCGTGACAAGGAATACACTGGCTGCCCCTGGTCTGTGTGATTCTGTGACAAGGAATAAACCCATTGATCCTGGTCTGTGTGAAATACTGTATTTACAAGGAATACACCCACCTCCCTTATTCTGTGTGATACAGTGACAAGGAATAAACCCGCCTCCCTTATTCTGTGTGATACAGTGACAAGGAATACACCCACCTCTCTTATTCTGTGTGATACAGTGACAAGGAATACACCCGCCTCCCTTATTCTGTGTGATACAGTGACAAGGAATACACCCGCCTCCCTTATTCTGTGTGATACAGTGACAAGGAATACACCCGCCTCCCTTATTCTGTGTGATACAGTGACAAGGAATAAACCCGCCTCCCTTATTCTGTGTGATACAGTGACAAGGAATAAACCCGCCTCCCTTATTCTGTGTGAGGACAAGCAATACACAGTGTACAGTGACAAGCAATACACCCACCTCCCTTAAGCCATATATCCAATACACGACTAATGAATGATTGAATGATAATGACATCGTTATTGTTCAATCGCTCATTATATTGTGCAGTGGATATTGTGCTCACACTGAACGATATGTCGTTCAGTGCGGCACTCTCCCTCATCCCCGGACCCGCACAACCTGACGATATCGTCAGGTTGAACAGTAGGTTGAGGCGATGAAAGATGCCGACAACAACCAGCGGGAGCGCACATCGCTTGTCGTTGCTGACATATCCACTGCACGATTAATGAACGATTGAACGATAACAATATCGTTTTCGTTCATTTATATCGTGTAGTGGATACGTGGCTTAAGTCTGTGTGAGGCTACAGTGACAAGGAATACACCCACCGCCCTTAGTCTATGTGATACAGTGACAAGGAATACACCCACCTCCCTTAGTCTGTGTGAGGATACTGTGATAAGGAATACACCCGCCTCCCTTAGTCTGTGTGAGGATACTGTGATAAGGAATACACCCGCCTCCCTTAGTCTGTGTGAGGATACTGTGATAAGGAATACACCCGCCTCCCTTAGTCTGTGTGATAGATAATACAGTGACAAGGAATACACCCGCCTCCCTTAGTCTGTGTGAGGATACTGTGATAAGGAATACACCCACCTCCCTTAGTCTGTGTGAGGATACTGTGATAAGGAATACACCCGCCTCCCTTAGTCTGTGTGAGGATACTGTGATAAGGAATACACCCACCTCCCTTAGTCTCTGTGATGTTACAGTGACAAGGAATACACCCGCCTCCCTTAGTCTGTGTGATAATACAGTGACAAGGAATACACCCGCCTCCCTTATTCAGTGTGATAATACAGTGACAAGGAATACACCCACCTCCCTTATTCAGTGTGGTAATACAGTGACAAGGAATACACCCACCTCCCTCATTCAGTGTGATGATAGTGTGACACGGAAAACACCCGCCTCCCTTAGTCTGTGTGATGATACAGTGACAAAGAATACACCTGCCTCCCTTAGTCTGTGTGATGATACAGTGACAAGGAATACACCCGCCTCCATTAGTCTGTGTGATGATACAGTGACAAGAAATACACCCACCTTCCTTAGTTTGTGTGATGATACAGTGACAAGAAATACACCCGCCTCTCTTAGTCTGGGTGATGATACAGTGACAAGGAATACACCCGCCTACCTTAGTTTGTGTGATGATACAGTGATAAGGAATACACCCGCCTCCCTTAGTCTGTGTGATGATACTGTGACATGGAATACACCCGCCTCCCTTATTCAGTGTGGTAATACTGTGACAAGGAATACACCCACCTCCCTCATTCAGTGTGATGATAGTGTGACACGGAAAACACCCGCCTCCCTTAGTCTGTGTGATGATACAGTGACAAAGAATACACCTGCCTCCCTTAGTCTGTGTGATAATACAGTGACAAGGAATACACCCAGTACCCTGTACTCTGTGGTAGCAGGCTGTGTGGAGACTGAATAATGTCTGTATGAAGAAATTGAAGAAACAAGAGATCTATGGTATAAAACAAACTACTTTTTATTTCCAGAGCAGCTGAACAAGATATTTCAGCAGATACAACATTGAAATAAAAACTCCTTTACAAAATCTCAAACGTTATCAGAAAAAAAAAATAGAAAATATAATTTCATCATTTTCTTCAAGACAGCAAACATACAGAGAACACACCAGCCCACAGAGCTTACAATCTATGATTAACATGGATAGTTTGCAGGACTCCTGTATGTATCCACAACAGAATAACTGCAATGATGTAAAATTATTATTCAGGAATAATATTTACATGATGTAAATGGGGGCATGACTATGATGTGTGACATGTAGGGGAACATTTATATGATGTCATCAGGATGCGACTGAAAATCACCGCACTGTCCAGCTGCACATATTACCATGTATTATATCTATAGGGTGCAAGGGAAAATGCTCAAAGATACTGGTCACGTAGGGCCTGATTCTGAGTCTCATACACAAAGCAGATGTTCACGTAGTTGAGCAATTGTTTGCAACAGTGCATGCGCAAAGATGTCTGGAAACCCCTACGGCGCCATACGTTACGCAGAGAGTACCCACACAGGGGCTGCTGTGATCAGGTAGTGGGAAAGTGATGGACGTTCCTGGGCAGTGACTGTGGTTCAGTGGGCGTGTTATGGGAGTCCCGTGTCAGTCAAGGCAAGCGGCTGACACGCAGTCCACAAGCATAGGAGGCCATAGTCCCATCGAGAAGCTGCACCTGCCACAGGAGTGGTGCAAGTTTCCACGGTGCGACCGACGGTGGAGTCCAAGGACGCACCAATCTGTTACGGAATGCACGGGCGCTAAAAGTTGGCGTCTCAGTCCTTGCGCATTCAGCCGCAGTTCGCAAGCCATTTGCATAAACTCGCAGACGTGTGACCGCCAATAGTCGCTGCTGCGTGCGACTCTGACGTGTCCTCGCCAGTTCGTTCCAGAGGCAGTCTGTGGCCATGAAGTGAATTCCCCCCTATGTATCGGATGTCATTAGGGGGTTGCTGACATTACTGACATCATACATGTAACATGATGCACGCAGACACAGAGGCTTGTGAAGTAATGTCCTCATACCCCGTGTCAGAAGTAGAGCGCAGCACAGGTCCCAGGAGAGGGTAGAGATTGGGGGACTTTACACACTCATAGCGAACAATGGAAATCCTGCCCGAGGAAAGCAGGACTCTGGGGACCGTTTCTCCAGGCTGCTCCCCACTTCCTTCCCTCCTTGATGGGGGGATCAGGGAGGGAGAGATTCCATCACATCCATCAGAGTCTGACAGCCTTCCCCATGACCTCATCCTTCCCGATGGCTGCTCGCCAGCTCCCGATTAACCCTTCTCCATCCATATTCCCTAGTCGGAGTGATTAACTCTTGCGCTGCCAGGAAGATGTCTTGCACTGCAATGTCTTCAACATGTTCCAACACACCCCACTCTTACATCACCCACCCTAACACTGCCTCTCTCTCTCTGGCTGCAAACCATTTCATAGCGTCCTCTCGCCCCATACAGGGAGATATAAGGCGCATGATCTAACACTCCTAAACCAAGGACTAATAGTGACAGTGTGCAATCCGGCCCTTCAGCCTGAATGCTAATCTGTTTGGCCAACTATAACCTAAGCGTGGGGAGCGGTTGGAAGAAAATCAGTGGACACGCTCTGCAAAAGCATAAAAGATGCACCAAAGTCCACCCTCCTACCACTTTATCAGCTCAGCTCAGCTCCGTCTAATCCAATTATGTCTTACATGAGAGTGGGGGGACGTCGGGTCTTTATTACATCTGTCAGTTTGAGGGTTTGAATATTTTATTTATCGATTTGAGCTTCTCTGCTTAGTAACAAATATAAAGTGTAAAATGTGTAACAATAGAAACATAAAACAAGGCCTGAAGGTCGTCAGTGAGGAGCTGCTGCAAAACTGAAATCCTTTTGTGGGTGGTACCGGTGAAACGATCCCCTGAATAGAACACCCCTAAAAATGGTCCCTTGATAATCACAATCTCCAAAGTGAGATCTCATTCTGTTGCCAAACAAAAAACTATGGGCCTGATTCAGAGCCGGACGCAATTAGCGCTCGCTCGTCCAGAAAATAGGGGTGGCTATTCAAATGAACCGTTCGCTCTTTGCGGTCTGTTCACGCCTCTAGGTCTGAACGAGCGAACAAAACTTGTGGTCGTTTTTTGGAAACTACGCCCCCTGGCCGCTCGCATCCTACGTCATGTCCGCTATTTATTAGATTAATCGAGTACATCGACCAGCGTATGAACTGCTCGCTAGTCTTGTGGTTGGTTTTTCCTACCACAATCTTGCGAGCAATTCTGGCTATAAAATAACCCAGTGACGTGGTCAATGACGCTGCTGTTTTAATTATGCACACCCATAAAACGCCCGTTTTGACCTTTAAGCACGCCTGCGTTCTGATCTCCACTCCCCGTTTTCAAGCACCTTCCCCTGTTACCACCCACATACGCCTCTTTCTGTCACTCAAATTATCAGGCATTCGCTATTTTGCGAGCACATGAATTTCGACCGCACTGACTGGTTTGCGCATGCGTATAACGATCCGTACGCATGTGCAGTTGGGCAAACATCGCTCGGAGCGAACGAGAGGCCGCTTACGAGCGGCTCTGAATCAGGCCCTAAGCGCATTGGTGCTTTATCATCCTACAGGTAGAAATTAAGGTGCATTTTCCACTTAATAAGTAGAGTCCGCAGATTTACGGAGATCAGAAACTGGCTGGGATAAGAGAGGGACAGAGCAAGGCCAGGATAAGAGAGAGCAAGGCAGGTAACAGAGAAGCCTGGTATAAGAGAGAGCGACAGAAAAGAGGTCAGGATAAAAGAAAGAGACAGAGGGGCCTATTCATCATACGATAAATAGCCCGGTAATCATGTGGAAACGCTAGTTTCCGCATATTCCGGTTACCGGGCTATACATCATTAGGGGTCCAATAGGACCCCCTGATATTCAGCAAACTGCTAAAACTTTCAGTTTTCTGAGTTTGCTTCCGAGAACAAGCGCCAGAACCATCTTCAGAGGGCACTTGTTCCCGGATCCCCACTCTTTCCTATCGGAAGGAGTTCCGGGAATGCGAAGATGGATCCGCATCGATTCCTCCGCTGCCTCCTCACTGCCTCACCGGCGGCTTTGCGCATGCCTGACCCGATGTTACGCATGCGTAGCCGGGACGACGGGGAGCTGTTAAGTAACGTAGCTACTTCTGTAGATGCAATACTAACCACGGGGACAACTGCTTTTCGGAACAACTGTCCCCGCACCGGAACAATGATGAATTGCTCCGGTGTCACGTTTCCCCCGCTGCCAGTGGGATACTTAAGTATCCCTCGCAGCAAGTTCAATACTTCATTGATACGGCCTCTGATGATGAATAGGCCCCAGAAAGAGGAGAGAGAGAGATCAACAAAAGAGAGAGGGAGGTTAGCAAAAGAGAGAGGGGAGTGCGGAAAAGAGAGAGTTGTCAGGAAAAGAGTGCAACAGAGAGATGCTGTGATAAGAGAGAAAAAGAGATTCATGGATAAGAAAAGTCAGAAAGAGGTCAGGAAAAAAAAAAAAAGAGAGAAGCAGGGGAGGCTAGGATAAGAGAGGAGCAGGGAGAGGCTGGGATAATCGAGGAGCAGGGAGAGGCTGGGATAAGAGAGGAGCAGGGAGAGGCTGGGATAAGAGAGGAGCAGGGAGAGGCTGGGATAAGAGAGGAGCAGGGAGAGGTTGGGATAAGAGAGAAGCAAGGAGAGGCTGGGATAAGAGAGAAGCAGGAGAGGCTGGGATAAGAGAGGAGCAGGGAGAGGCTGGGATAAGAGAGAAGCAGGGAGAGGCTGGGATAAGAGGGAAGCAGGGAGAGGCTGGGATAAGAGGGAAGCAGGGAGAGGCTGGGATAAGAGAGAAGCAGGGAGAGGCTGGGATAAGAGAGAAGCAGGGAGAGGCTGGGATAAAAGAGAAGTATGGAGAGGCTGGGATAAGAGAGAAGCAGGGAGAGGCTGGGATAAGAGAGAAGCAGGAGAGGCTGGGATAAGAGAGAAGCAGAAGAGGCTGGGATAAGGGAGAAGCAGGGAGAGGCTGCGATAAGAGAGAAGCAGGGAGAGGCTGCTATAAGAGAGAAGCAGGGAGAGGCTGGGATAAGAGAGAAGCAGGGAGAGGCTGGGATAAGAGAGAAGCAGGGAGAGGCTGGGATAAGAGAGAAGCAGGGAGAGGCTGGGATAAGAGAGAAGCAGGGTGAGGCTGGGATAAGAGAGAAGCAGGGAGAGGCTGGGATAAGATGGAAGCAGGGAGAGGCTGGGACAAGAGAGAGTCTGGGATAAGAGAGAAGCAGGAAGCTGGGCTAAGAGAGAAGCAGAGAGACAGGGAGAAAAAAAGAGAAGTAAGGATAAAAGAGAGACAGAAAGAGGCCAGGAAAGAGAGAGAGATAAACAGAGATAGTGAGATCAGGATAAGAGTAACAGAGAATGGCTGGGATAAGAGAGTAACAGAGTGAGCCTGGGATAAGAGAGAGACAGATAGGCCTGAGATATGAGAAATCAGATGCCAGGATAAAAGAGACAGAAAGATGCCGGTATAAAGGAGAGACAGAAAGAGGACAAAATAAGAAAGGTACAGACAGACAGACAGAGAGAGAGAGAGAGGAGGGGAGCTGGGATAAGAGAGAAGCAGGGAGAGGCTGGGATAAGAGAGAAGCAGGGAGAGGTTGGGATAAGAGAGAAGCAAGGAGAGGCTGGGATAAGAGAGAAGCAGGGAGAGGCTGGGATAAGAGAGAAGCAGGGAGAGGCTAGGATAAGAGAGGAGCAGGGAGAGGCTGGGATAAGAGAGAAGCAGGGAGAGGCTGGGATAAGAGAGAAGCAGGGAGAGGCTGGGATAAGAGAGGAGCAGGGAGAGGCTGGGATAAGAGAGGAGCAGGGAGAGGCTGGGATAAGAGAGAAGCAGGGAGAGGCTGGGATAAGAGAGGAGCAGGGAGAGGCTGGGATAAGAGAGAAGCAGGGAGAGGCTGGGATAAGAGAGAAGCAGGGAGAGGCTGGGATAAGAGAGGAGCAGGGAGAGGCTGGGATAAGAGAGGAGCAGGGAGAGGCTGGGATAAGAGAGAAGCAGGGAGAGGCTGGGATAAGAGAGGAGCAGGGAGAGGCTGGGATAAGAGAGAAGCAGGAGAGGCTGGGATAAGAGAGGAGCAGGGAGAGGCTGGGATAAGAGAGAAGCAGGGAGAGGCTGGGATAAGAGGGAAGCAGGGAGAGGCTGGGATAAGAGGGAAGCAGGGAGAGGCTGGGATAAGAGAGAAGCAGGGAGAGGCTGGGATAAGAGAGAAGCAGGGAGAGGCTGGGATAAAAGAGAAGTATGGAGAGGCTGGGATAAGAGAGAAGCAGGGAGAGGCTGGGATAAGAGAGAAGCAGGAGAGGCTGGGATAAGAGAGAAGCAGAAGAGGCTGGGATAAGGGAGAAGCAGGGAGAGGCTGTGATAAGAGAGAAGCAGGGAGAGGTTGGGATAAGAGAGAAGCAGGGAGAGGCTGGGATAAGAGAGAAGCAGGGAGAGGCTGGGATAAGAGAGAAGCAGGGAGAGGCTGGGATAAGAGAGAAGCAGGGAGAGGCTGGGATAAGAGAGAAGCAGGGAGAGGCTGGGATAAGAGAGAAGCAGGGAGAGGCTGGGATAAGAGAGAAGAAGGGAGAGGCTGGGATAAGAGAGAAGCAGGGAGAGGCTGTGATAAGAGAGAAGCAGGGAGAGGCTGGGATAAGATGGAAGCAGGGAGAGGCTGGGATAAGATGGAAGCAGGGAGAGGCTGGGACAAGAGAGAGTCTGGGATAAGAGAGAAGCAGGAGGCTGGGCTAAGAGAGAAGCAGAGAGACAGGGAGAAAAAAAGAGAAGTAAGGATAAAAGAGAGACAGAAAGAGGCCAGGAAAGAGAGATAAACAGAGATAGTGAGATCAGGATAAGAGAGTAACAGAGTGAGCCTGGGATAAGAGAGAGACAGATAGGCCTGAGATACGAGAAATATAGCAGATGCCAGGATAAAAGAGACAGAAAGATGCCGGTATAAAGGAGAGACAGAAAGAGGACAAAATAAGAAAGGTACAGACAGACAGACAGAGAGAGAGAGAGAGAGAGGAGGGGAGCTGGGATAAGAGAGAGACAGAGGACAGAATAAGAACGGTACAGAGAAAGGCCAGGATAATATAGACAGAGAAAGAGAGAGAGAGGGAGGGAGAGGATGGTGGCTGGGATAAGAGAGAGACAGAGGACAGTAAGAATGGTACAGAGGAAGGCCAGAATAATATAGACAGGGAGAAAGGGATTAGAGAGTCAAGGGGTCAGGCTAAAAGAGAGGAAGAGAGGTCAGGATAAGAGAAAGACAGAGAGGCTGGAATAAGAGAGAGACAGAGGCCAGCATAAGAAAGGCACAAAGAGAGGCCTGGGAAAAGAGAGGGACAAAGGCAGGCATAAGAGAGGGACAGGGATAGTCAGGATAAGTGAATAGATAGAGACAGAGAGGGGCTGGGATAAGAGGAAGACAGAGAGACAGATAGAGATAGAAGGGATAATGGAGATACAGACTGGCAAAATAATATACAGAGGCCAGTTGGGGTAGGAGGGAGACAGATACTGGCCTGGATAAGAGAGAGACAGAGACTGGCCTGGGATATAGGAGAGAGACAGAGACTGGCCTGGGATATAGGAGAGAGACAGAGACCGGCCTGAGATATAGGAGAGAGACAGAGACCGGCCTGAGATATAGGAGAGACAGAGGCCCTGATTCAGAGCCAGACGCTCTGACCGAGCGCTCGCTTTGAATCAGGGCCGTCCTTCTTAATTTTTAGAGCGGCCTCCTGGCCGCTCCATTAGCTGTGGGTGGCCACCCACAGCTATAGCGAGCGGCCAGGAAGATGGTCGCGATGGTCAAGACCATTGCGACCATCGGGCTTGCGACGAGACCCTTGTGGTAGGGTCTCGTTGCCGCAAGCCCTGGAGTGCTTTTGGCTCTATCAGAGCCGAGAGCACTCCCACTTACATCACTTGCGATGTCAGTGGGGCCGGCCCCAGACGGTAGGCATTCCCATGGGAACGCCTCCGTCTTGGCAGCCATGCACCCGGCACGCCCACCAAAGGGGGCGTGCTGTCACTCACCATCGACAGCACGCCCCCTTTGTAGCGAGACCCGGAGCGACAGCTTGCATGTCGCTATCCGGGTCTCGCGCATGCGCACGACAGAGCCGGCTCCCTCGTGCGCATGTGCACTGGGCCAACATCGACCCGCTTGCGAGCGCTCAACGCTCGCGAGTCTGAATCAGGCCCAGAGACCGGACTCAGATATAGGAGAGAAACAGAGACCGGACTCAGATATAGGAGAGAAACAGAGACCGGACTCAGATATAGGAGAGAGACCGGCCTGAGTTATAGGAGAGACAGAGACCGGACTCAGATATAGGAGAGACACAGAGACCGGCCTCAGATATAGGAGAGAGACCGGCCTGAGATATAGGAGAGACAGAGACCGGCCTCAGATATAGGAGAGAGACAGAGACCGAGACCAGTCTCAGATATAGGCAGCACAGACGGTGTAATGGTTAGCGTTACTGCCTCATAGCACTGAGGTTGTGGGTTCGATTCCCACCACGGCCCTAACTGTGTGGAGTTTGTATATTCTCCCTGTGCTTGCGTGGGTTTCCTCTGGGTACTCCGGTTTTCTCCCACACTCCAAAAATATACTGGTAGGTTAATTGGCTCCCAACAAAAAATTAACCTTAGTGTGTATGTGTGTGAGCATGTGGTAGGGAATATAGAGTGTAAGCTCCACTGGGGCAGGGACTGATGTGCATGGCCAGATCTTCTCTGTAAAGCGCTGCAGAATATGTGTGTGCTATATAAATAACTGGTAATAATAATATAGGACAGAGACAGGCCTCAGATATATGAGAGAGACAGAAACCAGCCTCAGCTATAGGAGAGAGACAGAGATCACCTTGGGATATAGGAGAGAGACAGGAGACTGGCCTCAGATATAGGAGAGAGACAGAGATCACCTTGGGATATAGGAGAGAGACAGAGACTGGACAATTCTAGAGCTAAGCAAAGAAGAGCAAGTAACTGTGCATCTTGGCAAAACCATGCTGCAATGCAGGTGGGGCACATGTTAAGCTGCATACACACGGGACGACTTTTGTCAACGATATGAACGATAACGATATCGTTCATCACTTTGTAGTTCATATTGTTTACTTTTTTGCACTGAACGACCAATGATGCGCATAGCCGTATGGACGATAACGATATCTGAGGTCGACCGTACATCCAGACCAACTTGCTCTATATCTATGAATTCTTCTTCTTTTAAATACTGTCAGAAATCGATCATCGTTCATAAAATTGTTCATGTTCGTTGATGAAATCGTTCAACGATATCGTTCAATTTTAATATAGGAAAAATCGTTCAACCATATCGATGATCGAGCAAGTTGTCCCGTTGTGTACGCAGCTTGACGTGCATAGAGGTTTAGATCTGAGAGGGGTGTGTCCAAATGCAAATCTAAATGGCCGTGTAAAAATAAAGCAGCCAGCATTTGTGGGCTACATGCAAAAATAATGAATGTACTTGCACCCCTTGTAGTGCACCCATGGTTTGTTCCCACATACAAAGCTTTTTTTTTGCTTTGCTCCCAACTCAAATCATCCCCAGAAAGAGGCCTGGTGCAAGCTTATAGAATATAGAGTAATATACGGATAGATGGGCTATTTGGGTTACAATGGGATATATATGGAGGCTGTGTGTCTCATCAAAGTCCTGTTGTTTATTATAATTTAAAAATAAACGATTTGTTCTCATCTTAGCACATCCCCGGTCCCCAGATGTGTCACTGAGAAAGTTGGCAGGAAAATCACATTCCAAGAGACAGACACGAAACAGACTTATCCCCGCGGCTCAGCTATGTACTGATTAACACACTAAACCTTCATGGGACTGGAGGAGATCGCTACCATCAATCTGTCTGTAACTAACCTGATAAAAATGCCAAACATTCTAGTATAGCTGATACACGGATGCAATGGTCTCATCGGGGTTTAGGCGGAAAGTCACATTTGCCTAATAGTGCATAATGGTTGTACATTGTATTGAAAATGAAGACGAATGCCTAATACAACTAGATTATAAACTCCAACCTTAGACAATGCTACCATATCGCTCCATGGAGAGACTAGCAGTGCACCACCAATGTGTAAGCTCTGCAGGTTCTCCACAAATCAAGAGGACAGCAATGCATCCCTCTAGACCAGTTGCTCTCATCCTCTACCCTCAAGTTTTCCCACCAGGTCATGTTTTAAGGATCTCTGTCTGCAGAAGCAGGTGGGATAATTACTGACCCAGCATAATAGATTTAACTCCCCTGTGCATGATTAAAGACATCCACAAGACATGGCCTGTTTGGTGGTACTCAAGTTCTGGAGTTGAGAACCCCTGCTGTAGACTGTAAACTCTCGCAGGCAGGGCCCGCTGAACCTTACGTTTCATGTCTGTCATCTGCGTCACCCATTCGAACACTGCTCATCCTTTGCGGTACGTCGAACTGCATGATTGTTGCATGACTTGCACATGCCCTGTACTGAATGATTATACCTGCTCTGGGAATTTACACACATCCTGCCTTGAGGCGCAGGTGGTCTCACTTGGTTTATACGACCGTGTATCTTATGTTTTTATTTGTTTTGATCTGAATTATTTTACCACTTCTTGGCAACACGTCGCTGTGGAACTCGTGGCACCTTACAAATAATGTATGTAGGATGACGATCCCATTAGCTGTTAGGGCAGAATCCATCTAAAGGCCCTCCATACATCTGCCGTCCGTTTCCCCAATCGGACTTGAACCGCCAATCCACTGGTCGGATATGCTGTTCGGCGGCCATCAATGATTCGCGATTCGTCGGGGGAATCTGTGAAATTCTATATATTAAAAATTCCAGATTTGCTGATCTCGATCATACATTGGTCAGGATCGGCAAATCCATTAAATCCAAACATGTTCAACTCAAACGTAATCTGTAAGAAAAGCCTCTCACTAGATTGTCAGCTCCTGGGGGAGCTTTCACTGCTTACAAGTAGAGTTTTGCCTTAGAATATGCAATCGATACTTCTGTGTTTCAGCAGACATGTACACATACAGTATTTCTCGCATGTTACATACAACACTATGGTATACAACTGTTCTGCAATCTCCCAGGTTACCTCAGTGTATGTGTGTGTGTATATTATATATATATATATATATATATATATATATATATATATATATAGTCGGTATAGGGTCCCCATTTACACAACATGCACATTATAAAAAGAACAACTCCTTAATAGCACAACTCATTCTTACAATAAATATTTTTAGCATTTTCAGGACACTTTCCTCCTTGCATATGACAGAAGGATGTATCCAGGATATTGGGGTGTAACGTGATATTATAGACAGGACAGCATGGAGTGGCGTCCTAGGCTGGGAGACCTCTTACCTTGGCGTAAGTGGCTGAGGCATTACACTCCACTGGGGGCACGCTCCATGGATTTCTCATGTTCCAGTCACATGGGATCTCAATGGCATCTGGAGTAAAATGTCTTAATCCCCGACTGTTATTGTTATTGAAGTTCCCATGTGAGTTTTTGGCTAGCACCCTGGGGCTCATTCTCACAGGCCCCTCTCTGTAAGTGGCGTCCTTGTGTCTGGAGAGTGTAATCTTCTTGATGGAACGTGCTAGAGATCCATTATTCCCATCCATGGAACCACCGGAAGGACTGTGAGGGTGGCCAGCCCGCCTCTGAGGTGGTGAGAATCTACAAGAAGATGGATTGGCCTGGGCCAAATAATGAGACACACGGTCACTAAGGTTCTGTGATATAGAGGCGCTGTCCAAGGTGTCTACACCAGGACCGTAGGTAGGTAAGTCAGGACATTTTGGCATTGAGAGTCTTGTGCCGATGGTGAATGGCTGCGCTTTTCTCATCATACTCTGAGACATTCTCAGCACGTTCGTCAGCTGGAGCTCGCGAATTGGTCCTCACGGAGTCCTGGAGAAAGAACGGAACATATCATCAATCCCGACAGGAACTTGTCTACACTAATACAGAGACATCCTTCCCTAATCCTGAGACATTCAGACATGCTGACCTCACCCCTCCTCCTAATACACAGACATCAGGACACACTGACCTCTCGTCTCCTCCTAATACACAGGCATCAGGACACGCTGACCTCACCCCTCCTCCTAATACACAGACATCAGGACACACTGACCTCTCGTCTCCTCCTAATACACAGACATCAGGACACACTGCCCTCCTAATACACAGACATCAGGACACACTGACCTCTCGTCTCCTCCTAATACACAGACCTCCTCCTAATACACAGACATCAAGAAACACTAACATCTCCCCTACTCCTAATGCACAGATCTCCTCATAATACACAGACATCAGGACACACTGACCTCTCCCCTCCTCCTAATGCACAGACCTCCTCCTACTACACAGACATCAGGACACGCTGACCTCACCCCTCCTCCTAATACACACACATCAGGACACACAGACCTCTCCTCTCCTCCTAATACACAGACATCAGGACACGCTGACCTCACCCTTCCTCCTAATACACAGACATCGGGACACACTGACCTCTTCCCTCCTCCTAATACACAGACATCAGGACACACTGACCTCACCCCTCCTAATGCACAGACATCAGGACACACTGACCTCTCCCCTCCTCCTAATGCACAGACAGGACACAGCCCTCTCGTCTCCTCCTAATCCACAGACATCAGGACACACTGACCTCACCCCTCCTAATGCACAGACATCAGGACACACTGACCTCTCCCCTCCTCCTAATGCACAGACAGGACACAGACCTCTCGTCTCCTCCTAATCCACAGACATCAGGACACACTGACCTCACCCTTCCTCCTAATGCACAGAAAACCTCCTAATACACAGACATCAGGACACGCTGACCTCTCCCCTCCTCCTAATGCACAGACCTCCTCCTACTACACAGACATCAGGACACACTGACCTCACCCCTCCTCCTAATACACACACATCAGGACACACAGACCTCTCCTCTCCTCCTAATACACAGACATCAGGACACGCTGACCTCACCCTTCCTCCTAATACACAGACATCGGGACACATTGACCTCTTCCCTCCTCCTAATACACAGACATCAGGACACACTGACCTCACCCCTCCTAATGCACAGACATCAGGACACACTGACCTCTCCCCTCCTCCTAATGCACAGACAGGACACAGACCTCTCGTCTCCTCCTAATCCACAGACATCAGGACACACTGACCTCACCCCTCCTAATGCACAGACATCAGGACACACTGACCTCTCCCCTCCTCCTAATGCACAGACAGGACACAGACCTCTCGTCTCCTCCTAATCCACAGACATCAGGACACACTGACCTCACCCTTCCTCCTAATGCACAGAAAACCTCCTAATACACAGACATCAGGACACGCTGACCTCTCCCCTCCTCCTAATGCACAGACCTCCTCCTAATACACAGACATCAGGACACACTGACCTCTCATCTCCTCCTAATACACAGACATTAGGACACACTGACCTCTCCCCTCCACCTAATACACAGACATCAGGAAACATTGGTATTGTCCTAGAATTCATTGAGGCAATAAGCTTTGTTTCCAGAGATAGGGGAGACTTTGATAAAACGTCTCATTAACTTTATAGGATGGCATTATGTAAATAAGAGAAAGGGATGAAGAGGGTCCCTGGTTAGGTTGTTCAGTCTTTTCCTTCCAGCATAATTATCATTATAAGGCAAATAATACCACTGGCAATAAACACTCTCTCCATGTAGTCTAACCATTAATATAAGCCATAAATAAGATAAAACTGAGCAGTATACTGGGGGGTTCTGAGGAAGTTACAGGTTCCACTATGTGTATTTCCTGGAGCATAAGTGCCCCACATTTACACTGTGTCCCCAAACACTGGACAAGGGTCGTGCACTTCGAAATGAGCTAAAGTGACAAGTAAAAGGCGGTCTGCATGTTCTGTGGCTCATAAATGAGACTTCTGGTCATCTGATAGTCACTTATCAACAGTTATTTACACAGTTGCAAACATGTGGCCCCTACAGCCCACTCATAATCTGGAAATGTTCATATTACTGTCACTATATGTCTAGTGGTTCTAGACTATATGTCTCCTGGTTCTGTCACAGAGCAGTGACTGTCTCCCTGTCCCTTTCTGTCTCACATACGATGGTCTCTGGTCCCTTACTGTATCACATATAACTGACTGTCTCTGGTCCCTTACTGCCTCACATATGACTGTCTCTGGCCCTTACTATCTCACACATGAATTACCGTCTCCCGATCCCTTACTATCTCACATATAACTGACTGTCTCCCAATTTCTTACATATGACTGTCTCCTGGTCTCTTACTGTCTCACATAGCAGTGACTGTCTACTGGTCCCTTACTGTCACAATGCAGTGACTGTCTCCCGGTTACATACTGTCTCACATATGACTGAATCAGTCCCTTACTGTCTCACATATGACTGACTGTTTCCGTATCCCTTACTGTCTCACATATGACTGTCTCCTGGTCCCTTACTGTCTCACATATGACTGTCTCCTGGTCCGTTACTGTCTCACATATGACTCACACACTGTCTTCTGGTCCCTTAATGTCTCACATGTGACTGGCTGTCTCCCATTTACTTGCTGCCATGTCACAAAGCAGTGAGTGTCTCCATGACTGCCTCCAACTGTCTATCCTATGACTGACTGTCTCTCGGTCCCTTACTGTCTCACCTATGACTGACTGTCTCGGTCCCTTTCTGTCTAACCCATGACTGACTGTCTCTTACTGTCTCACATATGACTGACTCACTGTATCCCGGTCCCTAGTCTCACATAGCAGTGATTGTCTACTGGTCCCTTACTGTATCACATATGACTGACTATATCCTGCCCCTTACAGTCTAACAAATGACGGACTGTCCCCTTACTGTCTCACATGTGACTGACTGTCTCCCGGTAAAGTGTCTCACATGTGACTGGCTGTGTCCCGGTCCTTTACTGTCACAAAGCAGTGACTGTCCACCAGTCCCTTACTGTTTCACATATGACTGACTCAGACTGCCTCTCTGTCCCTTTCTGTCTCACGGTCCCTGTCTCACATATATGATTGACTGTCTCTCTGTCCATATCTGTCTGACTCTCATATATGACTGACTGTATTCCGGTCCCTAGTCTCACACAGCAGTGATTGTCTACTGGTCCCTTACTGTCTAACATATGACTGACTGTCTCCCGAACCCGTCCCTTATGTCTCCCATATGACTGACTGTCTCCTGGTCCTTTACTGTCACCCATATGACTGACTGCCTCCCGGTCCTTTACTGTCTCCCATATGACTGACTGTCTCCCACATAATTGACTGTCTCCCGGTCCCTTACTGTCTCACATATGACTGACTGTCTCCTGGACCCGTCCCTTATGTCTCCCATATGACTGGCTGTCTCCTGGTCCTTTACTGTCACTCCCATATGACTGACTGTCCCGGTCCCTAGTCTCACACAGCAGTGATTGTCTACTGGTCCCTTACTGTCTAACATATGACTGACTGTCTCCTAACCCTTTTACTGTCACACATATGACTGACTGTCTCCTGGACCTGTCCCTTATGTCTCCCATATGATTGACTGTCTCCTGGTCCTTTACTGTCTCACATGTGACTGTCTCCCGGTTCTTTACTGTCTCCCATATGACTGGCTGTCTCCTGGTCCCTTACTGTCTCCCATATGACTGGCTGTATCCTGGTCCCTTACGGTCTCCCATATGATTGACTGTCTCCTGGTCCTTTACTGTCTCACATGTGACTGACTGTCTCCCGGTAAAGTGTCTCACATGTGACTGGCTGTCTCCCAGTCCCTTACGGTCTCCCATATGACTGACTGTCTTCTGGTCCCTTACTGTCTCCCATATGATTGACTGTCTCCTGGTCCTTTACTGTCTCACATGTGACTGACTGTCTCCCGGTTCTTTACTGTCTCCCATATGACTGGCTGTCTCCTGGTCCTTTACTGTCTCCCATATGACTGGCTGTCTCCTGGTCCTTTACTGTCTCACATGTGACTGACTGTCTCACGGTAAAGTGTCTCACATGTGACTGGCTGTCTCCCGGTCCCTTACGGTCTCCCATAAAACTGCCCGTCTCCCGGACCCGTCCTTTACTGTCTCCCATATGACTGACTGTCTCCTGGTCCCTTACTGTCTCCCGGTAAAGTGTCTCCCATATGACAGTGTCAGAGCAGTGCCTGTCCCCCCGGATAATCCTCCCAGCAGTGCCCCGGAGGAGAGCACCCACCTTTCGGGCCAGGCGCATCAGGCACAGCACGCAGCTCAGCACGGATTGCCGGAACTCCTCGGATGTCAGCCAGTCCCAGAGCCGCTGGAGCAGGATGGAGAGGCGGGACCCGGCCCAGCGAGCCCCCTTCCTGAGCTGCCGAGCGCCGGACGCGGCCGCTCTACTGCCCAGAGCCCGGAGCAGCACGGTGCGGAGCAGGAGGAGCGGGGCGGGCATAGTGTGGGGGCGGCTGGGGGGAGACGGGCAGCGGTCCCTGCAATACAGTCCCGACACTTACATGATGTATGTGTAATATTGCTGTATATAATAATAATATACTGCTGCTAATAATACTTCATGTACTCTACAGTCCGACACTATACACTGTACTGTACTGTATTACACTGCTGCATATAATAATACACTGCTGCTAATAATACTCCATGTACTACAGTCTGACACTATACACTGTACTGTATTACACTGCTGCATATAATATTACACTGCTGCTAATAATACTCCATGTACTACAGTCTGACACTATATACTGTACTGTATTATACTGCTGCATATAATACTCCATGTAATATACAGCCTGACACGATACACTTCTTTATTATACTGCTGTATATAATAATACACTGCTGCTAATAATATTCCATGTACTACAGTCCGACCAGTACCAGATTAAGGCCCACATGGGCCTGGAGCTGAAATTTATAAAGGGCCTATTGTGTGCACCGCACGTGGTGTGTCCAGTGCTTGGGGGGTTGACTAGTGATGTGGGGGTGTTGTCTGCACGGAATTGGATTGAAATGCCAGCGGCATCAGCCCAATGGAGGAGATCCCAACATCGCCAGGTAAGTAAACCCTCCCCCCCCTAAACCTCCCTTAGGGGTGCCTAACCTCCCCCCGTTAGTGCCTAAAGCTAACCCCCCGCCCCCTAATCCTTACCCACCCGGAGGGGTGCCTAACCCTAACCCCCCCTAAAGGTGCCTAACCCTAACCCCCTTCCCCTACCCTAACCCTCCCGGGGAGGTGCCTAACATTAAGTCCCCCCGGGAGCCCTAAACCTAACCCTCCCCCCACCCACGGCTATCCGCTGCTGACGCCCGGCTTACCTACTATCGGTAAGCCGGGTGTTGGGATTCTGTAGTGGGGCTAAAGATAGGCTAAAGATACCTTTAGTCCCATTTCGGGATGTCGGTGTCGGGATATTGGCGAGCGGGATAGCGCCAGCAGGTATCCTGACTACATCCCGTCTGCACAGCAGTTGTGGCCTGTGTTGTGTGATGTGACTAGTCCCTACCTTTAAAAGCCTAAGGGGTCTATTTACTAAGCAGTGTTATGAGACAGAGTGAAAAGTGATAAGTATGTGGTAAGGTGCCAGCCAATCAGCTCCCAACTGTCATTTTTCAAACACAGCCTGTGAGATGACAGTTGGGAGCTGATTGGCTGGCACCTTATCACTTTTCACTCTGTCTCCTATCACTGCTTAGTGAATAGACCCCAGAATCTCTCTTCCCTTTTTGCTTATATCAGTAGTGTAATGCTTGAGTCTACAAAGAAGAACACTCCTTGTTAAAATGGCACATAGTGATGACATACTGTAAATCTGAAAATGTCTCTATTAAAGAGCACACGGGTCACTTAGTGATGTAATGAATGTGACATCTTTCTCTATAAAGATACCTTATCCTATTAATAGTTATACTGAGAAGTTGTTAGATCTAGACACCATAGTGAGATCCAAAACAAAGTCACATAGGGTCTGATACCGCATGCAGTTGGCCAATGTTTTTAATTCTGTGCATGAGTCCCAGTCGCACAGTGCATGCGTTCCCATTGTTAGCGCTTAGAGATGCAGAACAGTATCGGATGCATCCATTGGTGCACAGATGGTCTAAAGACGCACAGAGATCGCACTGCAACGCCGCAAGACGCTGCAAGTGGGCGTCTCACTATTAATAAAATTGGCCGCTGCATTAGCATAAGGATGCAGCTGCATCAAAAGACTCTAAAATACACAGATATATATCAAAACCAACACGATGCGCCCCAATGGTGTAGTATTTTCTGATTCCACTTCTGTGTACTCAAACTTAATAATATGATGTACAATAAGGCGTCATACCAGAGATAAAATAAATGGGCTTATGCCTTACATCATATTATTAATTTTGAGCACACAGGTGGAATCAGAAAATACTGCACCATTGGGGTGCGTCTTGTTGTTTTTTTTAACACTCTGGACAAGTAGAGCCTCAGTCCTGTGCAACGCTATCTTTGAATTTTGAGTTATTTATTTCACTGGTATTGTTATTTTTAAGTGCCTGCGCCTTCGTTCTTTGGAGCTCATTCAGAACCGATCGATAAGCTGCGCTCACTCGTTCTTGCCGATAATCGCACATATGCGCATGCGTATGGTTTGCAATGCGCGTGTGCAAGCCAGTCTTAGCGATCGGGAAACGAGCGCTCATTCTACACAGCCTGGCCGCTACTTTGAGTGACAGATTGCGCCGTTTGTGGGTGGTAACAGGGGAAGGCGCTTGTGAACGGGGGTGTGGATGTGCGAACGCAGGCGTGTCTGGGTGCCAAAACGGAGTTTAATGGGTGTGCATCAGTGGCGTAAGTTCATCCCAGATGCCCGGAGGCAAGTTATAATTTGGTGCCCCCTGTCACAGCCGCTGACACTGTAATGTAGCATTTTGCATGCCTATACAGCCGCCAGGGAGGAGTGAGACAGGGAGTGGTGGGTGAGGAGGGTACCGGATGTGTCGCACTGATAAAAGGAACTGATGAGGAGCGGCGACACTAATGAGTGGGCACAGGTTATAGACAGACGGAGGTGGCAGCTGATGGTCTGACATGGAGCTCTCCACTAGTGTATGGTGGCTTCTCAGGTGCTGGGAAGAGGTGCCATGTATTGGGCAGCCATGATGGTACACTCCGGGTACATAGCTACAGCCCTAAGTGGGGTGAATATGTTGTGGACAATGAAGGAGATGCCCCTTCAGTGCTGGAGCCCGGCGGCAGGCGCCTCCATTGTCTCCCATAGTTCTGCCCCTGGTGTGCATAATTAGCAAAGTAGCGTCATTGAACACGTCACTTGGTTGTTTGTATCCTGAACTGCTCGCAGTGCTTGCGGGATGGTATGGTCTACCTCAAGCGCTGCGAGCAGCTCCGATGGCCCTCGATGTTCCCAATTAAACACACACTTCCTGGAGATGACGTGTGCAGCGAGTGACAGGTGGGAGGTTTTATAGTCCTGCGTACGCTCACTCCCGTCACTCACTAAGATACAGAGGCATCCTTACACCGCAAAGAGCGATCACTTGATTTGCATACCCGGCCCCTTTTGCGAGCGTCCGCAGCTGTGATCGGGTCTGAATCAGGGTCCTTTGTTTGATATATATATATATAAAATTAAAATCTTGTCAGTGCCTGCATACCAGTGCAGTGATCATTGTTAGCAGAAGCCAGGCAGCCAGCAAGGGAGTATCAGTCACCCAGCCGGGCCACCTTCACAGATCAGTGGCTGTGCTCACTGGTCGGGCACAGCTGCTTCAGAGAGTGGTGGTACCTACAGTATGTGACGTCACATACAGAGGCCTATCAACAGTTAATGGTGCACAAGGCAAAGAAAAATTATGGTGCACCTCCAATTAGGAACAATATTCTATTATCTTTAATATCTAAAATCAGTGAAATAAAATACATATTGGTGCACAAACAAAATAAAATCAGAATAAAAAATATTTTTACTTTCCTGCACTATACATAATTGTGATGGAAAAGCTTGTGTGTTTGGGGTTACCTGTCTCAATGATTTAAATGTTTTTTTTTGTTTTTGTTTTTTTTTGGCATTGCAGGTTTTATTTCTCACAGGACTCTTAGCAGGATATTCTACTGTATGGGGGAGTGTAAGGAGGGAGCTGTCAGCAGGGGTTGTGGCAACACTCACATACACATATATACAGATGCCAGCATTACACCCACCTCTGGTTAGTGCCCGGCTGCAGTACTGATGGAGGGGTGAGTGGGTGGAACTTTAGAAGACCCGGGTGCTCAGTTTCAGTCATCCCAGAAATAGCGCTTTGGGGGCGGAGCCTAGCGCGAATTAGGGGCGGGGCTTAGCGCTAATCAGGACGGTCCGAAGGCAGAGTCTTGGACAGTCTGGGGGAGGAGTTTTGAGCAGAGTTGACTCAGTAGGCGCGGCTTCGGGCGGCAGGAGGGTATAATGAACAATGATTCTGGTGGCCGTTAGGTTAGATAGGAAGGACAGGGCTTCGGAATGTTGGGGTGGTGACAGGAAATATTTTTTTTTCCTGTAACCACTACCTGCACTGCAGTTGGTCCCGTGGGCCTATTTTCATGGGGTGGCCTGGAGCTGTAGCTCCACCCGCCCCATTGTTAATCCGGCCCTGAGTCCGACACTGTACTGTATTATATTATACTGCTCTATATAATAATACACTGCTGCTAATAATATTCCATGTACTACAGTCCCACACTATACACTGTACTGTATTACACTGCTGCATATAATAATACACTGCTGCTAATAATACTCCATGTACTACAGTCCGACACTATACACTGTACTGTATTACACAGCTGCATATAATAATACACTGCTGCTAATAATATTCCATGTACTACAGTCCCACACTATACACTGTACTGTATTATACTGCTGCATATAATAATACACTGCTGCTAATAATACTCCATGTACTACAGTCCCACACTATACACTGTACTGTATTATATTATACTGCTCTATATAATAATACACCGCTGCTAATAATGCTCCATGTACTACAGTCCCACACTATACACTGTACTGTATTACACTGCTGCATATAATAATACACTGCTGCTAATAATACTCCATGTACTACAGTCCCACACTATACACTGTACTGTATTACACAGCTGCATATAATAATACACTGCTGCTAATAATATTCCATGTACTACAGTCCCACACTATACACTGTACTGTATTACACTGCTGCATATAATAATACTCCATGTACTACAGTCCGACACTATGCACTGTACTGTATTACACTGCTGCATATAATAATACACTGCTGCTAATAATATTCCATGTACTACAGTCCCACACTATACACTGTACTGTATTACACTGCTGCATATAATAATACACTGCTGCTAATAATACTCCATGTACTACAGTCCGACACTATACACTGTACTGTATTACACTGCTGCATATAATAATACACTGCTGCTAATAATATTCCATGTACTACAGTCCGACACTGTACTGTATTATATTATACTGCTCTATATAATAATACACTGCTGCTAATAATACTCCATGTACTACAGTCCGACACTATACACTGTACTGTATTACACTGCTGCATATAATACACTGCTGCTAATAATATTCCATGTACTACAGTCCGACACTGTACTGTATTATATTATACTGCTCTATATAATAATACACTGCTGCTAACAATATTCCATGTACTACAGTCCCACGCTATACACTGTACTGTATTACACTGCTGCATATAATAATACACTGCTGCTAATAATACTCCATGTACTACAGTCTGACACTATACACTGTACTGTATTACACTGCTGCATATAATAATACACTGCTGCTAATAATACTCCATGTACTACAGTCTGACACTATACACTGTACTGTATAACACTGCTGCATATAATATACTACTGC